>RJWH01000122.1:1130781-1426440 GCA_004363575.1 Solenodon paradoxus
GAGAGAGTGAGAGAGAGAGAGAGAGAGAGAGAGAGAGAGCAGAGAGATTAAGAGGGGAGGGAGAAAACTATGACACAAAATACTTCAATAAAATGAAATGTATGTGCACGCCATGAAAAATACAAAGGTCAAATAAATACTGGAATTATGTAATTTCAATTTCCTTTTGGGGGCTTTAAAATACAATCAATAGTGTCCAAGGGAAACTGGTCCAATTCTCATTCTGCAGTTCTGTGATCCATTACTGGTTACACCTGATTGCTTTTCAACCAAAATGGAAATGTCACTCAATGGCTGGCAAGGCTTTTGTGGGGCCTGCTTGCCATGTGGATGATACTATGTTATACAAGTTTTGTATTTCAGGTGATATATATGCTACATTAAATCAAGATGTATGTTAACAGCAATCACAGGTACTCCTTCTTGACAGATTTCCAGATTCAGGTACTCGTAAAAGCAAACCTGAGAGGCAATTTTAAATTTAAAATCTATTGAGCTAAAAATAGCAATTTCAAATTATGGAAATACTGCAAATTTCATAAGATTATATAATGAAAAGCTACCTGCCTTCTGGGCATGGGTGCTTCAGGATTTTCCAAATAGTTCTTTGTTGGAAAACAGAATCCTTTACCTGCACATATTTTAAACAAAATCGAAGTGTTTATATAAGAAAATTCAAAATACAGTGATTAATTGTACAGTTGACACAAAGAACATATAGAATGACTCTGTCATACTATTCTATTTATGTTGTCACTAAGATGGTGGAGTGAATTATTTTTACCACTAGATGATGTTTCAATATATGACAAAAAAATTATTAGAAGATCTAGGACATGTTACTGTTCAGAAGCAATGGTTTAGTTACATTTATAAGGGTATCTCCTCTGTACTAGGAAGTGAAGTATCTAGTGATATATACTTTACCTGATAACTTCCTGTAAACTCTTCCCTCCCAACCCTTCCTTTTTTGTTTATAGCTAAAATTGGTATATGGTGACTTGGGCTATTTCAGGGAGTTATTTGGATTTCCTGGGTCTCCCCTATGTATAAAGGTTATTAAACACCTATGTAGACAGGTCTTAAACATCTGTTTGTCTGTTTTTCCTGTTACTCTGTCTTTATTTTAAACAGGGGGTTCTCAGTCCATAATCTCAATAGAAGGGTTGAAAAAGTTATTTTTCTCTCTTCTACAGAATTTTTTTAAAAGGTAGAGAGATGTCTAATTCATCTCAAATGCATCACTAAACACCATGTTTGTCATCAATCATTGAATAAACATTTGTTGAAATTATAAATTGTTTCAATAAGGAAGACTAAAGTCAGTCATCTTAAATATTGCTGTGTTAATATAGCTCTCCCTGTAAAATACTTTAAATGTATGATATTAAAAAATATTTATAACCTTTTGTGAACTAGGTCAGGTTGAGTTGCTAAGTATAAAGTATAAAGAGATGGAAAATGTCTCTGTCTTCAAGGAAGGCAGTATCAAGAAGCAAAGAGAGACAAGTGAAATTGTATTTTGCCTGTTAAGTACTTTGATAAGATATGTAATGGATGCTATGGGACAAATACATAGGCACTTGCTCTTCGACTAGAATTGAATAATATAAATGATAGGTCCCTTAAGAAAATGAAGCATGCTTTGAAACTTAGAATGCCTAGGAATACTTAAATGGAAGAGTTAATAAGCTGTTTTAAGCAGAAAATATCCTGATAACATTTCTATTACAGGAAGATCTCCCTGGTAGCCAATCAAAAAATGGAAAGAGAAAAACATCAACAAATGTTTTGACTTAAGAACAGCAAAAAAATATTTTGAGGGTTTACAATAGTGCAGAGAGAGTAACAATGGAGATTAAGAATTCACTGATGGGAAATTTAGAAAATAGAATTGTTTGATTGTGAAATACAAAAATTGAGATCTAAAGAATTGAAAATACTATTTAGTTTTTGTCAAGTATAGTAAAGTGAGTACTCCATTAAATGATAAAAAAAAAACTAGGTTAATTCACAGCTGAAGGGAATGAAATAACTGGTTTACTTTATAAAATTCTTGATTCTTATTTCTTTATTTAAAAGGAAGGTGCAAGTAGGAATGCATGTGAACAAAGGCAGCAGGAAGAGGAAGATGAGCTTTATTTAGTTGTTCATCTTGTTGATCAAGTTGTTCATCTTGGTTATTCCCACTGACCTGGATGCATGAACCTGGAACCTTGGGATATATGGGGAATATGCTGAATCCTTAATGATTGTGAAAATTAAAGAGCTGTTATCAAAGCCCAGGAAATGCTTTATGTTTAAAATACACGCAGATTCGGTGTATATATGGTTAATTGTTAATTCTGGTTGTGGTTATTTCAACAGGGGAGAAATGATCAAAAAGTCCCTGGAAGACTTCAACAGATAAGGAAGAAACTCAGGTTAGTGATAAAAAGATAACATGGCCAGTGAGACAGAAGTAACACACTTATAGAGTGGGCTAATCTCCAATTTGAGGGAAAAGAAATTTAAAGAGGTCATGGATCATAGTTTCAACTGTGTCAGTGGAATCAATAACCATAAAGAGACACTTCAGATAATAGCTTTATTCATTTGAAAGTTACCTCCAATGATATAGTCTCATTTCTGTAGTTGGTTCAGTCAATTCTTATTATTCTTGTGCTGTTGTTAAATAAATAATAACTTTTTGTCTGAATGTAGTCATTAAGCTTCATAATACTCAGAGTGATACCTCGAATGGTGATTTCTTTGTTACCTTTTATTTTTCTTATTTGTAGCATTGCTTTTTAACTGTTACATGTTCTTCACTTTTATCTTTTAAATGAGCATATATTACACAGATAAATAAGAAAATTGGGAAAGGAAGTGTTTTATAAAAATATATAAAAACAAAAAATACAACACTTAAGAGGTTCTTTTATAATATACATAAGCTCAATATAAAAATGGTGTTTTGTGGATATTTTTATTTTCAGTGTTTAGATAGTTCAATTTTCCAGCTAAAACATCGGTATTCTAGATAGAATGCTACTTTTAAAAATTGAGATGCAACTAGACTGCAATGAAAGTTACAATTTGCTCAATTTGATGAATTTTAAAAAATGTATGCATCTGTGAAAACAAACCTCAATCAAAATACTGAACATCAGCAGCCTCTAGAAAGTTATCTTATATCATTATCACAATCAAAATTATTTCAGATTAGTTTTTTCCTGTATATGAATTTAGGTCAACAAAATCATTGTACTCTTTGGGGTTAGAGGTCAATATTTTTCAGCAGTTCTTTTTTCTTTTTAAACTTCTGAGTCTATTGGGTGGTATGGCTACAGACCAAATTTGCTTAACCTTTCTTTTGTTGATACACATTTGAGTTGCTTCCAATTCAATTTTTGGCTATTATGAATAAAGCTACTATAAGCTTTCTTAGGCAAACTTTTACGTTGATGAGTTTTCATCTCATTTGGGTAAATATCAAAAGTTGAACTGTTGGATGATACAGTACAAGTATATTCAGTTCTATAAGAAATTTGCAGTTCTTTAAGATACTTGATTTTTCGCATTCTGAGCAATATATGAGAGTTACAGGAATTCTCATGAACATTGGTGTTGTCAGTAATTTTTGTTTGCATTCTACTAGGTGTGAGGTGGAATTGCATGGTGATTTTAATGTGCATTTCCTTGATAACTGATAGAGTTGAATATCTTTTCACATGCTTATTGCCCAGGTGTGTCTTCTGTTCAAGTCTTTTGAGCATTTTGAAAAATTGCTGAACTTCTGTTAATTTGTAATTTTATGTGTAGTTCGGATATAAGTTCTTTGCATAATACATGTAATTCAATACTTTTCCCCAGTCTGTTCTTTGATTATTAATTTTTAATGGCATCCTTTCACGATCAGAAAATTGTTTTAATAATTTCTACAGTATCACTGTTTTTTACAATTAGTGATCTTTTGTGTAGTTAACATTAACCTTCACATTAACTCAAAGTTAAAAAACACAGGGAATTTCTTCTAGTTTTCTGGTTCTAGGTTCAATGCTAAATTAATAGTCCACTTGATGATGATGATAAATTAACCATTTTAGCTGTTGCTTGATCCAATTTATACTATTTTGTCAAGGATTTTTACATTTATATTTAGAAGATATTTGGCTTAGTTGTTTGTACTATCTCTTTCAAGTTTCAATAATGGGGCTATGTTGACCTCATAACATAAACTAGAAAGTAAATGTATTGATTTTTGAGGTTAATAACAAAAAGAATGATGGTTAATCAAATAATAAACACTCTGTAGAAAGTAACTTGATGAAAACTTCCATAACTGTAATTCACAACAATTCAGAACTACAATTATCTGTGGTATAAATTATTTTCAAAATTCATGGTTGAAACGATCACATATTAGCAGAACTGAAATTTTATAGGTGGCATCCTCATATCACCTTCTTTGAATAATTGGGTGACTGGTTGCCTTCACTGTGAAAACTTTATTACAATTGAATATTCTGAATTTTAAAATTCACTTGGAATTGCAGATCTGACAGTATAAGGGAGGCAGACACTAGGGGGGCAAAAGAAGCTAAGTCAGTCAGTTTAAATCATATGAGCAACAAATGCAAGTCCTAGAATTAATTTGAACCAAGACCTCCCAAATCTTGCTGCCCAAGAGATGAGAGGGAAATGACAGCTCTCTTCAACAAGAATAAGTGCAGTTCATGGATTTGTTCAAAGATTTATATAGAATGTGAACTTTTTTTTTTTTTAAATCACTTACATACCAGAGATACTATAACCTTAGTAAAAACATTAGAACTGATCTTTGAGCCAAAAACTGCCTAATACTGTGAGTTAATTGCTTAAAATAATAATGGGAGCACATTTGAGGCCTTTAAACAAGAAAATGTATTCAGGAGCATGGTCTGCTCTGCTTTATTTCTTTTTAAATTGAAATGTATTAACAATGACAGATGAAGGCCTGCAGGAGATGTGCCAGAGGTGTGGTGACAGCCTGGTATTCACAATGGATGTGCTGGTGTGCCTCAGGCATCTGTTTTATATACTTTATGTGTTGTAAGTTAGTAATACAGCATTGCTCTTTACATTTTACTGGATAGTATAAGATGAATGTATAACACCAGAGATTTGAGGTGGAGCAGCCGTTTATAGTGATGGAATGCCACATTTCCAAGTAAGGGAAATTTTCAGCAGACTGAATCATTTCTATTAGCGAGAAAACACTATGTTGCGGTTCTCTTCCCCAAGTCCCTCATTCTGTGTACATGACTGATTTACTAGAAACATATGTATTGTTTCTCTGTTGTTAATAGAGCTCAGTAACTTCTCACAAAGTAGCTATCTCAGATTTAGTCTATACATGTTATACTTTTATATTGCACACACAAGGCAGAAGCAAGGATGCAAATTATTTTTAATTCAGATGACGGGGTTAGAAATTTCCTATTATTTTGCTATTAGCTCATCACTTTAGATAACATGGCTGTAATCTAGAATTATAACAAGAGGAGAATAGTAATTTACTAAAGAAATAATCAGAAATAAGATAACTCAGAAAAGATCAAGTGATGATGTACATGTACAGATTGAGATTAGTCAAGGCAATGGCATGTTCTTCTCTGTATAAGCATCTGTATTGATGTTTATTATTTAGTATATTCACATATCAATTAAATATCCTTTTGTATGACCAGAGTATCTAAATTTTCTTTTAATTATAAATATTCTTACACTTTCCAATATAGACTAAATGACATATGTCCATTATTCTTAGGGAAAAAAAAATTAGCACAAAAGGATATTTACCAGATACTGTGAATTAAATACTTCAGTGTCTTTACTGCTAAATATTAGGATTTTGTTGTTGTTGCTGTTGGCCTTTCTAAGCCACTTACACAAACCCACTCGGTACAAAAATGAAAAAATCTTAACTAATATCATATTCAATGTAACTAGGTAAGAGAATCTATTAACTTCCAAACCTTTAAAGATATACAGAATGTTGTAACTGTGATTTGCATCAAAGAATTTAAAAAAGTCAAAATGGCTTAGTACTTAAAACTGAAGTTATCATCATTTAAGTCATATTAGATTTCAAAAGAATACATTCTATATTTTGTTTTCAAATTTAGAATAAATTAATCCATTTTAGGGGAAAAATTAAATAGTAAAAACTGACTTAAATCTCCTGACTTAAAAATGAGTATTTTCAAAAAATGAAAAAAGTTTCTAAATACCATATTGATGATATCTACTTTCATATAAGTTATTGCTTACTGAAAGGTTTTTTTTCTGGGCTCCACAAGGAAAGAAAGTCAATTAAACAAAAAATCGAATAGCCAGGGCTTTATCGGCGTTTGCGCACCTGGGCGAGGTTCCCCAGTCCGCAGAACGAGGGCCGGGGAAGTGCGCCCGAACAAAGGAAAACGCGCTTTTTAAGCAAAGGAATTTCGCTGGCTTCATACGTCATGAATGGGGATTGGTCCTGTGAATCCAGCTATGGGGGTTCCATCCCTTAGACTGACGTCAGCCACCTTTCCCGGGTATGGCCGCTGCTGCTTTTGTGCCTGGGCCAGTCTAACACTTACCACTATTTGAATATATATACCAATTTATTATTATAAGCATATTTTTACATTTCTAAATGAAAACATACTTTCTCAAATTATATATTATGTATGTAACATAAACACACATTGATTTCTGTTATTAAAATAGAAATAGCATACTGTATATGACAGGAATGGTAATTTTCTTTCTTTTTTCTCTTGATGTACACGCATATCAGTAAATATTTAATATTGTTTATTAGCATAATGAGTATTGTTTATTAAATGTATTTTAAATGCAAAGTATAATCATCAAATATTATATCCCCATTAAAAATAATATAGGAATAAATATAACCTAACTAAAACTCATAAAGCTATTCCTGAAAGAACTCAGATATAAATCCATATCTAGAATCCAAAGCTCTTGCTACTTTAACAATTTTATATTAGTTATTGTGTGGTTTGCATAAAATGAGAAATTAATAAATATTTCATCAAATGAATCAGTTGATAAATTAAACAATATATCCACCAAAATTATTTTTATCCAAATAATATTCTTCCATATATATATATGGAATATATATAATATTATATATATTATATATGTATATAATATATATTAGATATGTGTATATATATATATATATATACATATTAGCCATAGTCTTCTTACTTAGGATGACTTAGTTAATTAAAAAATAATTTTCAAACCTATTAGTATATGTTATGTTTTCAGTTTGAGATGGTCAAACTGAAAACATCATTTACTCAAGGAAAAATTATGTTATCATTTGTATTAATCATGGTTCACCAGAAAAAAATAAAAGAAAGACAAGAGTGTTTTATAAATATATATGTAGATTTACTATAGAAATTGACATCATAGCAATAGAAATATTGTAGGAAAAGCATTTCATTGTTTATAGGGGTGCATTGTGAAGCATCACATATGTTAATATCAACCAAATAAATTTTTCAAACAAGCAAAGACATTTTGTAAAGCTAAGAATCCAGATCTTATTACTATCACTTATGTTTTCAGATTCCTATAGACCACTCTTTTAAAAGTCAGGGCTAAGGTCCTGAAGGAGAACAGATATATGCACTTGTTTTAACATTTACTTTCAGATTTTATCTTGCTTTCTAACATTTCATGTAAATTTATGATTCAAAACTTTTCAATTTGATTAGAGCAGCACAAAAATGTAGCTCTACTTCTATACTTGTGGAGGTATACAAATAGTACATCTAGTTATATGTTCTGGACATAAAATAAGGGAGAGAGAGGGAGTGAGGGAAGAAAGAAGGGAGAAAAGGAGAGGGAGAGAGAGGCAGGAGGAGGAGGAAAGGGAGGAAGAAGAAGGGGAATAAGGAAAATAAAGAATAGGGGAGAAGAAAAGAAGAGGAGTGTGAGAAGGGACAAGGAAGAGAAGGAGACAAACACTCTCTGTCATTGTACTCTATGACCATGTAACTTTAGAGAACACGAGTCAGGAAGTCAATCTATTCTAAGACCAATTCAAAATTTACATAACATTTTGA
The DNA here is from genome assembly GCA_004363575.1 of Solenodon paradoxus. Taxonomy (NCBI): domain Eukaryota; kingdom Metazoa; phylum Chordata; class Mammalia; order Eulipotyphla; family Solenodontidae; genus Solenodon; species Solenodon paradoxus. Next base: position 1,138,896 of record RJWH01000122.1, read on the forward strand.
CAAGTAAACATGCATATTCTGTATGTTTTATGGCTAGTTTAAGAAATATTTCAGCTATTTTTTTCTAAACATTAAATCCAGGATACAAATTCAACTGATATATTTTGAAATAGTATTAAACAGTATAAAATATTTACATCTATATAATTATATATTCATCATTATCATGCTTAAAGTACTATAGTATAAAAACTTTATATATACCTTTGTTTAAAAAAGTTCTGTAATTTAAGTTTCTTGTTCTCTAATATTATGTATTTATTATTAGAGAATGGACATTATAAATTATAAATAGGTCAGATTATCTGGAAATGTCTGAGTTTGTACCCTTTGGAAATGAAAAGAAAAAAAAAAGAAAAAGGAATATTCCCTGTATACATTAATATACAATTAAAATACATTAAAATGCAATTTTGCAAATTGTAACTTTTCCAATTTAAATATAAACCAGATTCTAGTTCTGACTGTAGACTCTTAGGAGCTCAATTTTACCTTCTCCCCACAGGCACAACAAAAATACATTACATTAGCCACTATCATCTCTGAAATAAAAACAAACAGACACAATCATAAAGGATAGGCGAGGCCAATCTGTCTCTGTGCCATGCTGGACCCTGGGTCATGGAGACCCTGGGGTCTATATGGAAAGACCAGTGATATGGATGCTCTCCTTAGCACTAACACTTGCCCCTTCAGTAGGTGCCCCCATGCCTGAAAATGGACTTTTAGTTGTTAAACTAAAGACCCTGGTGAGGAGTGGCAAGAGGGATATCCTCCTTATGAAGCAAGACTTGATTCAGGTCAGTGAAGACACTAGAGGCTGACATTGCAGAAAGACTCCAGGGGAAAACATCTATCTCCTCCAACATTAGCACACAATTGTGTTGAACTTTTGGTGCTCACTATGCCTTTCTGTGCCAGAGACAGACAGCCAGATCTGCCGCACTGGTGTGGATAATTGATAGTTCTCAGCAAGGAGTATTCTATTCTCCAGTTCTCAGGGAAGATAATTGTGAGAGCTCCATAGTAAAGCAGTTTCTGCCTAGCTGGGGCTACTGCTAACAGCTCTCAGATAGGTACTTCCTCATCCTTCCACTCCTAGCCCCCAGGGCTTGTTTGCCATCTCCTGCTGTGAAAGTCACTCCTCAGGAGAACTGAATGATTTTCAAGGCAGAATTATGAACTGGACCCACAACTTTAGGGTCTCTCCCTCCTTTTGCCTTGTTCATTCCTATGACTCTGGGAAAAACCTCTACATTCCCTACTCAACTTCAATCTTACAGGCTAGACTATCACACCTCACTTACAGGAAGACCTCTAGAACTTTTACAATTCTAATATGTACTGAAATCTAAAAGTAAAGGAAGACTAGCATTCCAGACCAACACCTATGCCTTTACTGTGCAAATATATATGACCCGTATATCAGGGAAGTCTAACCCATAGAAATAAACATGAAATGTCAAATAAACTGTAGAGACAGAGAATTATATGTGAAATGATGGACCAAAATAAAATCCCAGGGGAAAATCTGAATGCAGCAGAATTAAGTAAACTACCTGATGAAAATCTTAGAGTATTCATGACACTAACAGGAATCAGAAATAAATGGAGGAACAAAGAGAGAACTTTAACAAAGACAGAGAAAATATGAGCCAGTTTTAAACTGAATTCATAATGCTAAGGAACACAAGATAGGGGATCAAAAGTAGGCTGGAAAAAGTCTCCCATTGAATAAGCAAGCTAGAAGATAGGGCAGTGGAATGCACCCAAGAAAGTCAACAAAGAGAAAAACAATTAAAAGAAAAGATGACTGCCAATGAGACTATGGGATAACATCAATATTATAGTGATATCCAAAGCAGACAAGGATGTCACTAAGAAAGATAATTACAAACCAATATCTCACAGACAGGTGCAGAAATCTGCAACAAAATATTGGCAAACCAAATTCAACACCACATCAAGTGTCATCCAGCATCACTGAGTAATATTTTATCCCTGGGATGCAAAGATGGATAAACATATGTAAATCTGTTTATGTAATACACAAAAAATCAAGGGAAAAATTATATGACTATATCATTAGATGCAGAGTAAACACAACAAGATTCAGCACCCGTTTGTGATAGAAGAAAAATTATGCAAAAATGGTATAGGAAGAATATAACTTGACATATTAAAGACCATACATTCACAGTAAGCATCATACAGGATGGTAAAAAACTGAAAGCATTTCCTCTAAGATTGGAGCAAGACAAAGTTCTCCACTCTCTGTACTGCTATTTGACATCATATGGAAGGTCCTTTTCAGAGCAATTAAGTAAGAAGAAAAAGTAAAAGGAATCCAAATTGGAAAAGAAAAAATAAAACTATTACAATTTGCAGATGACATGATAATACACCTAGAAATCTGACTCTATTAAAAAAAAAATTAGAAGAGAATGAATTAGGAAAACAATCCCATTTATAATTGGAACAGAAACAAATGATAACTTACGAATATATTTAACAAAGGAAGTGAAATACTTGTACCTTGAAAACGCTAAGACATTGTTAAAAGGAATAGAGGAAGATACAAAGAGATGGAAAGATATTCCATGTTCATGAATGCAAAGAATTAACATTGTATAAATAGCCATTTTACCTAAAACAATATGCAATGTAATCCCTGTCAAAATCCCAGTGAACTTTTTCAAAGAAGTAAAACAAAGATCTTTTTTAAAATTTGTGTTTCTTAAGACCCTGAAGAGCAAAAGCATTCATGAGAAAAAAAAAAAAAGTAGCACCATACAAGGGAGGACATGGGGGGAGTCAAAGTAAACCTACAGTAGTGGACTGCATGCTGAAAAATTTCAAAAAGGTTTTTCTGAAGATTATAGTATGAAATTGACCCCAGAAAAGTTGAGGACCCTCTGTGAGGTTGAATGACCCGCATTTGGGGTCAGCTGGCCTGTGGAGGGTACTTTAGAAATTGCGATCATCCAAGGTGTATGGAAAACAGTGTAAGGTAACCCTGGCCACCCAGATCAGTTCCCCTATATAGATTCTTGGCTAAGAATTGCCCAAATGCTGCCCCCATGGGGGCAGGCCCCAAAACATTCCCTGAAAAATGCACTGGGGCCCCTGAAAGACCCAAAGCCCATTCTCCAGGGTAACCCAGGAGAAGAGCCACTGCCGTTCACAACTACGGACCTTCTAAATTGGAAGCATCATTCCCCCTCATACTCAGAGAAGCCCCAGGCTATGCCAGAGATCCTTGAAACTATCTTTCAGACACACCGTCCCACCTGTGAAGACTGCCAGCACCTGCTCCATTTTCCTTTCTAACACAGAAGAGAGGAGGTGCATCTTGGAAGGAGCCTGTTTGTTCCTGGAAGCAAACACCACCGCCAGAGTTGTTGATGTAGCTACTTGGTCCAGAATGATGGCTCCAGAGGAACACACCAACTGGGATATGAGCAAATATCCAATGGTATCAGACAGCCATCTTGCAGCGGGTGAGAACTGGGGCCCAAAAGCCCACCAACATGTCCAAAACTGCTGCCATCACCCAGCTGCCTGTTGAGTCACTGGGGGGACTAATATCAACGGCTATGCAAAGCATTCCGAATTTACACCCCACTTGACCCAGAGGCCCCAGACAATCAGAGAATGATAAATGCGGCCCTCGTAACCCAATCAGTCACAGACATCGTAGAAAGCTTCGAAAATTGGAAGACTTTGCCAGAATGAATATCAGCCAACTCTTAGAAAGAGCCAAAAAGGTCTTCCTAAATTGGGAAGTAGCAGCTAGAAGGGAGGCCGACTGAAAGATGAAAGAAAAAGCCACTCTGCTGGCAGTGGCTTTCAGAAAAAGCATCTAAGCTAAAGTGAAAGGAAACGGAAAACCCAGAGACAAACAGAGGGAAACCTGGCTGGGAAAGAACCAATGTGGATATTGCAAGGAGCTTGGGCATTGGAAGTATGAATGGCCGAATAAGAAAGGCACCAAAAAGCCAGGCTGGTGCAAAGAAGAAGGGCCGGACCCTAACTTCCTCAGCTTGGTGGGAATCGACTCCAAATAAGACAGACCGGGTTCCATACACTTTGGTCCTCAGGAGCTTATGGTCAAGTTAAATGTTGGCAGCAGACCTGTGGCTTTTCTGGTAGACACCAGGGCAGAGCATTCCGTCGCAACTATCCCAATAGCCCCTTCGGGATATGAACTGCAACTATCATGGGGGCTGCCAGGGATCAGACAACTTGCTAGCTTTTTGCAAAGCCTGGACCTGTGAATTAGGAGGCCACAGTAAAGCATAAATTCTTATTCATGTCGGACTGCCCCGCACCCCTGCTTGAACGAGATCTGTTAGTCAAACTTGGGGCCCAAATCTCCTTCAGCCGGGTGGGGTGGGGGTGGGGGGGGCGCCTTACAGCTGAAACCTGAAACCACGGGGCTTGTTCTGTCTGCATACACCAAGAGGAGGAATGGCTCATTTATAACTTGCATGAAGTGGAGGAGAAAAACCCACCAGATTTCTCTCCACCTTTCCATTAGCTTGGGCAGACGGCAACCCACCAGAACTGGCGAAAAAAAGGCCTCTGGTTGTAAATGAATTAAAGCCAGGAGCCTATCCCCAATGCCTGCACCAGTATCCTATCCCGCAGGAAGCTCGGCTAGGAATACAAGGGCGCCCGGACGGACTGAAGGAAGTTGTAGTCCTCAGGGAATGTCACAGTCACCCTGGAACATGCCTCTGTTGCAGGTCAAAAAAGCCGAATGGAGGGGGCTACCGGCCAGTGCAAGACCTGAGAGCTATTAACCAGGTGACAATTTCCCTGCACCCTGTGGTCCCAAATCCGTACACCCTGCTGAGCCAATTGCCCCCAAATGCGACTTGGTCCACCTGCCTAAAGCTAAAGGATGTGTTCTTCTGCATCTGACTGGCCCCACAAAGTCAACCCTTGTTTGCATTTGAATGAACTGACCCGAATACAGGCCAGCAAATGCAAATGACCTGAACCAGACTGCTTCAGGACTTCAAGAACTCCCAATATTGATATTAAGAGGCCCAAGCTGTGGATCTGGCAACGTTCCCCTGCCAAAGTTTGTTGCACTCTCCTCCAGTATGTGGGTGATCTAATTCTAGCCAGTTCAACAGAGGAAAACTGCCCAGCAGGCACCCGTGCCCTTCTCAAGCATCTTACTGAATCAGGGTATCAAGCTTCATGGAAAAAAAGTCCAACTCTGGAGGGAGGAAGTACATTATCTGCGGTTTGTCATTTCCCAGGGACACGGGACACTAGGGACCAAAAGAAAAGAAGTCATTTTAGCTCTACCCTGGCCTAAGACCGGGAGGAAACCACGAATTCTTAGGAACCGCGGGGTTTTGCCAAATCTGGATTCCTGGTTTCTCAGCCCTGGCAAAGCCCCTATATGAGGTTCTGACTGGACCAGAGTGAGGCTCTCTCACCTGGGGGAGAAGCAAGAAAAGGAGTTCCAAGGGATTGAGCAGTCGCTTGGATAAGCTCCAGTGTTAGGACTCCCAGATATTTAAAAAACCCTTTAACCTTTCTGTCCATGAGAAGGACAACATGGCATTAGGAGTACTTACACAGGCAGTTGGCCCATGGTAGGGGCCGGTGGCCTACTTTTCCAAAAAGCTAGACTCAGTCACTATGGGATGGCCCCACTGTTTAAGGGCTCTGGCTGCTACTGTACTCATCATCAAGGAAGCAGGCAAACTCACACTTGGCCAGGAAATAAATATAAAAGTGCCCAACGCAGTAATGACTCTGATGAACAGTAAGGGGCACAAATGACTGTCTAACGCCTGAATTACCCAGCACCAAAGACTACAATGCGAAAACCCCTGGATAACCCTGGAAACTGTGTAGACTCTAAATCCCACGATGTTTCTACCTTCAGAGAAAGGCAGCCTGAAACATGACTGCAGTGACATGGTTGATGAAGTACATGTCAGTCGACCAGATCTGCAAGACTCCCCATTACAGAACCAGGAGCTCAGTCTCTTCACAGACGGTAGCAGTTATATGAAAGGGGAGAGGCGGGCTACAACAGAAGTTTCTGTAATTGAAGCAAAAGGATTCCCTTTGGTTGGTCAACGCAATGGGCTGAACTTCAAACTTTGATCTGAGCCCAAACACTAGCAGAAGGGAAAAGAGTTAATATTTATACTGACTCCAGCTACGTATTTGCTACTGTGCATACACACGAGGCCATTTACAAAGAGAGAATTATTAACCACTGGGGACAAAGCCATTAAAACAAAGAGGAGATCCTGAAACTATTAGAGACTGGCTTCCGGCAGATGTCAGTATTCTACATTGCCAGGGACATCAAAGAGGCACAGATTATATCTCTGTGGGAAACCAGTTTGTGGACCAGTCTGCAAAGAGCGGCAGAGGGTGGAGCTGGAGAATTAGTCTGCCTCCTGGCCTCAGGCAAGAGGACAATGCAGCCAGGATACACCCATGAGAGGAAGAATGGGCCAAATCAAAGGAGCTACTAAAGTACCAGGGGAATGGTGTCAACTTCCAGATGGTAGAATATATGTCCCCCACACATTCGGAATCTGGCTTGTCACTGACTACCATCAGCTGACTCATCTTGGGAAAATGCCTTTAGAAGCATTGCTCCAAAGACAATTCTACATCAGTAAGCTCCTTGCCCTCTGAAGGGCAATCACAGAAGGAAGCATCACATGTGCTAAAAATAATGCCGGCATTGCCCCATGCTCACCCCAGGGGGTGCAGCTGATGGGCAGCACTCCCTTCGAGGACATTGAGGTAGACTTCACTGAACTGCCCCAAGCTCGGGGATAACAGTACCTCTTCGTCCTGGTCTGTACTTATTCAGGGTAAATGGAGACAATCCCTACCAGAACTGAAAAGAATAGGGAAGTCACTAAAATCCTTCTCAGAGAAGTAATTCTCAGGTATGGCCTACCCCTAACCATCCACAGTGACAATGGACAAGCATTTGTAGCCAACCTAGTTCAAACGACTGCAAAGGGGCTGGGGTGACTTGGAAGCTATATATTGCTTACCAGCTACAGTGGTCAGGGAAAGTTGAGTGAATGAATCACACCCTCAAGAGCACTTAGGGAAAGCTAGTTCTGGGAGACAAGCATCCATGGGAACAAGGCCAGGTTTTGGGTACCACCCTTCAGGCTATAAACAAATATGTTGTAGAGAAAGTTCCAGTCTCATTAGGAGCCCCGGTTTACCCATATGAATACAGGGACCAGGTATAGGTCAAGGACTGGAAGAAAGAACCTCTGAGACCCCAGTGGACAGGTCCACATACTATTGTACTTGTTACTCCAACTGCTTTTAAAGTTTCAGGAGTTGCTCCGTGGGTGCACTACTCATGAGTGGAAATGGCTGACCAGAGTAGCAAATCACCCAATCAAGAGAGAGACTCCACCGACCAAAGTTCCACCTGGCCTGCCCAGCAATTGTCTCCCACCCATCTCAGGTTGATGCATAACCCACCAGAAGTTTAGGGGAGCTGATGACCCTCCCGGAGACCCTGGCGTCTATCCTGTTCATTGTTCTCATCATACTCTGGGCCTTACTCCACCTAGCTGCCTCCGTCAGCCAGTTCTGCAGACCCCTTCCATGGAATTGCTGCCTATTAACTTATATAGATCATTGGCAAGGCTAGCCTTTCTTAAATTCCAGCCTAGAATATTGTTCTGACTTTATTGCATTTCTGAAACCATGTACCTAGCATATGCCCGGTTCATAATGTTAAGTCATCCATTGTAGGCAGTTCCAATAACAGAACGAAATACACCCAACCATTTCTTGCAACTTTCCCAGGCCATAACAATGACTTTTAACTTATCCAGCTGTTAGGTATGTGGCAGATCAGGGCTAGAAATAAACTGGCTCTGGGTCACCACCCTACTCTGCCCCAAGTGGATCCTGAGTAAACAAGGTCCATCATGGGACAGGATGGTGCAACCTGGATGAATCATGATTGGTCACTAGTAGAAACACCCCTGCCCCCGAATATGTTGTCTCAAACAGACCATTGCAGAGTCGAGACTCTTCCTTGGCCATAGATATTGCAATTGAACATACACTAGGAAGGCAGTCCCCCTTGACTGTGCACCTGCAAAAGGAAAATGGGACAAAACAGGCATCCTGTTTAACGGCATCCAGTTCCCATGCCAAATGACAGATCCTCAAAACAAAAAAAATTTCTGTAGCAAGATAGTCAGAAAGACAACATTCTATGTCACCAACACTGAAGTGTTTTTCCTTGAGACAGTACTGCCCTGTAAGCGGTGTGATGAGATAGACCTCAGCCCTTGCGTATATTAACAGGTCTAATGGCAAAGATAGGCTTGGGTTCACCTGGTATTGGAGTCTAACCCACCAGCATGGGAGGGACTGTACTTGGTGCTCTAACTTGAACCTATGGAACTGTTTATAGAGCACCCATAGGGGTCCACCAATCCTGGAACCACCCCTGGGAAACCTACACTACCACTATTATCCAAGTCTAAGACTCAGTGACCAAGAATAAATCTTCAAAACTATTGTTTGTGCACTGAAAGGTCACTGTGGCGAAATGGCATATACCTGACTTCCCCAAGGTTGGACGGGTACTTGCTACATTGGCATAATTAGGCCTCAGTTCTTCCTCTTAGGAAAGTCTGTAGGGGAGACATTAGGAGTAAAAGTTTACTATGAACTTAACAGACCAAAGCAAAGCATAGACACTGGTTTTACTTCAGCTGGAAATACTAATGGACAGGGTAATGAATGGCCTCTTGAAAGAATAATTCAGACCTATGGCCCTGCCACTTGGGCACAAGATGGCAGATGGGGCTACTAAGCCCCCGTCTACCTCCTAAATCGTTTAGCAAGATTACAGGCAGTAGTAGAGATAATTACTAATCAAACAGCTGCCTCACTATACATATTGGCAGACCAGGCTACCCAGATGAGAGCCGCAGTCCTCCAAAACTGATTAGCCTTAGATTACTTATTAGCAGAAGGAGGAATTTGCACTAAGTTCAATTTAGCAAACTGCTATTTGCAAATATTTGATAATGGGAAAATAATTAAAGATATTGCCAGAGACATGTGGAAAATAGCCCATGTCTCAATCCAGATTTGGGAATACCTCTTTGACTCAAAAAGGTTCTCTTGGTTCTCTTGGGTCAGAGGATTTAAAACTGTGTTAGGGATAATGGGGCTCATTTTGGGAGTCTGCCTATTACTCCCTTGTCTTCTACTTGTCATAGTAGGCCTGATTTGGTCCACCATAAACACAATTGGTCAGCAGGTCACAACAAAGCAAATCCTGCTAGCACAACAATATAACCCTGTACCCGCCAACGATGAGCAGGACTGCTAACTATATCCTATTCCTACATTCAGATGATCCAAGGTGCCTCAGTCCCACTATAGCCCCATACCGCAGGAAGGTGAAACCACCAAGCTAGGAGAGCTATAAATATTCTGTAGTCTGATCTCACTGGGATAGCAGAAACAACTGATAAGATAGAGGACTTCCATAACTACCTGCAAACAGAATCTTGTGTGTGTTGCAAATACGTGCCTTGCAAATTGAATCCTGTATGTATTGCCCCTGTGAAGAATTTACAAATGACTAATTTGGGTTCCGCTTGTAATCCCATTCTAATTTATACCTCCCTTCTCCTGTGCTTCTTTATAACCTATATAAGTGTAACACAACTGCCCTTTATGCTCAGCCTTTGGTAAAGATCCCTGCTGAGCTCGAGCATAATAAATCTGCCTAAAATACTTCCAAAGAATGCTCGCTTAGTTTATCCCAGACAGCCGTAACATGTTTAGTGAATTAAACTATTAACAAACTAAAAAGATGTGCTAATGAGTGGGAAGTTATTTGCACCCCATCCATCTGAGAAGGATTTAATATCTGAAATAAATAAAGAAATCATAAAACAGAAAAATAAACCATCCAGTCAAAAATGGCCAGAAGTATTGAATAGATATTTCTCAAAGAAGACATGAAGATGGTAAACATGCACATGAAAATATGTTCCTTCTCTTGTTTTTAGGGAAATACAGATCAAAAGAAAAATGATATATAACCTCACACCTGTGAGAATAGCTATTATCCAGGAGTGGAAACAACAAATGCTGGCAAGGATGTGGAGAAAAGGGAAGACTTTTACACTGTCAATGGGAGTGTAAATTGGTTCAACTTTAAGCATATGTAGATTCCTGAAAAAATTGAGAATGGAAATTCCATATGATACTGTCATCCCATTTTTGGGTACTAACCCAAAAAAACATAAAAATGCTAATATCTCCCCTCCCTGAAATTAAGCATTGTTCTATTAAGATTAGGCGTGTTTTCTATGAATGATTTTTCAGTCTTAGAACTCCATTATTTTGGATGAGAAATTTCCTTTTGAATTAATTTTGTTTCATTGCAAATACATAATTTTCTCTAACGGCCCCCCCTCACTACTCTCCCCCCTCCACCCTAAAGGAAAGGTACAGGCAAGAATGAAGGCAAGAGTAAGCAAACATAGGTGAGCAGGCAGGGGAAAGAAGCATTTTATTTTTTTTTATTTAATTGTTCACCTTGATTATTCTCCCCCTGAACCCCACTGCAGTGAGGGGCATGTGTGAATCCAGAAGTTTTGCTGCAATGTATATAAAGTTTTATTTGGTTTTGTTGGTAGTTTTTGTTGCTACTTTCTTAGGATTGCAGTGGTATTTGCATCTACAGCTTGATCACTTTTGTCACGTTTGGAAATTTCTTAGCCATATCTCTTCCAATACACCCTCTGTGTTTAACTGTTTTTACTCTAAAACTACAACTGCCCAGATGGCTTACCACTCAACAATATTCTATTTCTAAGAGTTTTTCATGTTTATTTAAAAATCTTTTATATTTCTGTGATTCACTGTATAAAATGTTCACTTACCTTGCATTCACGTACCTTCTTTTCAACATTGTTTGGTCTTTCCTTAAATATGCTTACTTAGAAATTAAACAAATGTACAGCTAAAACCCAGAAAAAAACCCACAAGACACAAGATGACTGCTGCCAAGCGGGGTTGGAGTAGGGAGGGAAAGGGAGAGGGAACAAGTTGGTGGTAAAGGACACTTAAAATCTGGTGGTGGGTGTGGTGTGTAATATTCATTGACTAAGAAATGAGTTCAACATCTTAAAATTAAATGACTTCGTAATCAAAAGAAACAATAATAAAATCATTACATTATGTAAAAAATAATAAAAAGGTAAGTCACTTAGTTCTTGATTTTGGTTCTTATAACTTAATATGTATTCTTAGCTTCTGAAATTTTTTTTTAAATAATTTCCATTTCTATGGCAAAATAATTAACCTTGTCATAGAACTCCTTGATATATGTGAAAAGTCATTCAGATGACCTCCTATTGCATCTTTTGTAGTCTATTTTTTATCTGTTTTTCATTTAATTTTCTTCAAATCTTGTCCTTCGAGGTGAAAGTTGCCTCAGATACCAGACTTAACAATCTGATCCCTTTCTCTCTGGGAACTGGCATCTGTGTGTCCTTATGACTTTGGTAACTCTTTGACACTGTCCAAATTACCAGTAAAAATATGTGAATGCAAACTTTTTCCTATCACTCATGAGAAAGCATGCTTTTGAGTAGCTTCTCATGAGACACTACTGACAGTTACTATACTGTCAAAATTATTAAAATATATTCTGTTACAGCAGCATTGAACACAAAGGAATTCAAAACTAATTTGTCTTCAATCCAAACATACTTTCTAGTGAGTTTTTAACATGTAAAAGTTTCTATTATCTTTGACTAAATTTATCTTAAAAATATTGATGCACAATGCTTAAAATAGTGTAATATATGAAACGTGAGTTGAAAATGAAGACCATAACCACATTTTTCAAGTTGTTCTAATTTTTCATATATTTTGATTTGTTCAAATAATTGATTCAAAGACCAAATATGAAACTCCACTTTGTGACAAACTCCAAAATCCACTGCCCTGATGCTGTTCTATCAATTTTTCCCAGATGCTTTCATATTTGCAATCCCTTCTTCTTAAAAAAATAAAGGCAGGGGGACTAGAAGATTTAGTTATAATTTCCTTTTCCCTCATTTATTACCCTTTTGTTATTATTCTTTTTTCACTCTAGTCTACCTTAAGTTTAAATGTTAGAATAATTTTCCCCAAATGTATCATATGATTCTGTCTTTCATATTCAAATAGCTATGCTTATTTTGGAAAAACAGAAACATCTTTTCCTAACTGGTTCCACTTATTACTTTTTAACTTTGCCTATACTAAAAGTTATCAGTTTAAGCAAGGCATTTTTCTAAAAATTTCCTATAAAATATTTATTGTCTCTTGAAAACAATTCCATCTCTACCTATTCCATTCACTGTAGCTCACCTTATGCTCTTCCTTCTTCCATGTCAACATGTCACTTAAAAATATAGTTTATACCTTGTTTTCTTCAGAAAATCACATTGTGTCAACACAAATATCTCATTTAGTGTCTCTAGAAAAGGGTGACTAAGAGTCTTGTGCAAGTTTATTTATTGCAGGTGTGTGCTCAGTAAAATTCTTGTAAGGTGGTGCAGAAACTGGTGCAGTCGAGGAAGCTAGGCCAGGATGTGTAAGAGTTGATATTTTACCTTAGTTTGGTATCATAGAGAACCTCTGGAAACCCCCATTGATTGTGACCACTACTGCCTTCAAAGAAGTATGTAGTAAACATCATCAGGGGGAAAATTTCTAGGTCACTATCCTCTTGCTCTCACAGAGAATATTAGACCAGGGAGACAGTTGAAGATTCAAATTACTAAACTTATTTGTACTTTAATGCTATTAAATTTGGAAACTAGCGAAAATGATCTTCAAAAAATGATGTATCATTTTATCTTCCAATGTCAGAATAAAAACGACTTTCTCTATGTAGTGAGAAATTACAATGCACAGAGACATTTAAAAGAAATGAAAGACAATTACTGTAGATATCTGAGAATAGTCTTAGCCAAGTGTGAAATGGTTCAACACAGATAACTGAACTAAGGCATTTAAAAAATAATCACTCATTCATTAAAAGCGTTTTCTGTTTCCATGATGCAAAACCTTTCTGTCTCCCTAATGATGCTAAACTTATGAATACAACAAAAGAGGTGCATTTATGTGAAAATTCAGGAAAGAAGACAAAATCCACATTTGGTACAATGTGAAAAGAAATTGAGTTGAACAGACTTAGGTCGGATCCATAGTTCTAAGAGATGAAGAGCCTGTAGCTAAATGATTCATTAAAGTGTTAGTTCTTGCCATGAACTAATTTTACGTAAATCTCAAATCAGGATAAATCTGTCTCATGCTTCTTAAGGTAAAAATGTTTTTTCAATTATTTAATTATTTTCAATTATTATTAACAGGCTTGTTCTTTTAATATACAGAAAAAATACTATTATTGTTTTAGCCATTCTGAATAGTTAAACTTCTACATAGTACTACTGAAAAATGACTTGCTTCTGCAAGCCAAAATTTCAGAATTTTACATATATATGTGTATATTTATGTAGATATGAGTTTCATATTTATGTATGCATGTATATACACATATATGGATATACTTAATATAAAATTGTTAGCTTATCAATATCAAATCACTAATACATTAGTGCCAAGAAGTTAAACAATCTAGATACACCTAAGTTTATACCCATTCCAGCAATGGTAATACCCGATGGTTTTGTTAAATATAGGAATACAAAGTTCTGACCACCACTCCCTACTCAGGATATAGTAAAGTTAATAGCTCCAGTGCCTCTCTGGGGTTGGCTGAGGCAGTACTATGTCTGTATTGCAAATCAATTTGTTCCTCTGCCCATTCCTCTTTTCTCTCTCTTACATGGGTCTTGATCCCAAGTACATGCCTTTATTAACATCTATGCCAAACTCAACCTCAAAAAACACAGTGATTCAACCAGGATAAATGGGAACTTCTATAAATCCTATTGTTTCTTGCTATTGTATTATCAAGTATCACTAATTTGGACCCAGAATACATGGAGTTGGCTCATAATTTGAAGTAGGGTAAATTAGACCGAAGGAAAAATAACCATTTTCAGAAAGGAAAATAATAATGTAACATGAAGTCTATTAGCCATAAATTAGCTATAGTAAGTAAATAGACAATGAACACATAATATTTTAACCGATTTATACATCAGAATTTTCTATTAGATAATTTAATTGTTTTATCATTTAAAAATGGTTATACTGAAAGTCTGAGCACATAACTATGCAAATTGGATACCCAAAAATGATATCTGATTTCCATGTAGTGAAAGCTATATACAAGTTACCAAACTCCAATTTAAGCAAAAATATGCAAGGTACAAGTAAAAATGGCAAGTACAGTTGTACAAAATCCAGATAGTATATATAGCAATTCAGTATCAAACTATTTCCACTTTTCTATATGTTTAAAATATTTGTAATAAAACTACAGTACAAGAAAATATGTGTATCTAATGCAAGTATTCTATATATAAAAGATTATATGTAAATGTAATATACAGAGCCTTGACATATCAGTCAGCAGTTAAAATTAGAACTCACCTTTTCATCAATGAGTCTTGCTCCTACTTGCTAAGTTAATCTTCAGTCTCCTAAAAGTAACTATTGGCCAAGTGTTAGTGGGATTTAGTTTGTACCATGTTAATACCATGTTTTATAGTTATATGGCTGCCCCTGTCATCCATTGGCTTATCTTGACTCAATCTCCAGTTCCAGGATAGAGTCTATACTGTTATCCTTGCCTCACAGCAATGAGTGGATGATCTAGCAGGGTTAAATTAGAACCAATCTCAGTATTTTTGCTAACCAGCTGTGGAAGAAATGTTCACACTTACCTGGATGAGGATCCAAATGCGTGCACCTCTTCCTACCATGAGTAGAGCCAACCAGAGAATAAAAAGTTCCCTGGAGTAGGGCTGAGTGAAGAAAGCCACAGGGAACTGGAGCTGTAGTCCTGAAAATATAATATTGGCTGTATCAAAACAACTTGGAACCAACATTATCTCTGCTTATTCTTATATAAATCTTCTCACTGTTTTAAGATATTTAAAATTTTAAGTAATCGACGACTAAATGCATACTTCTATTATACAAGCACATGCCTTGTATATATTCCAAAAATACTATTTTATCTAAAAAATAGCACCTTTCTTTTGCATATTCTCATCTTTTTCTGTGTTTGTCATTTTCCACTAGATTTTCTAAGTATTATATTACAGGTTATGATAAGCAGAATTGAATTCTATAACTGCATCTTTATCCCCAAGTTCATCCTCAACACTGCATTTCTAAAAAGCTCCACTTCTGAATGACAAATTTGCTACCTACTTCTTCTTTGAATATTCTAGAGAACTAGATGGACAAACATGGTGAAAGATTTAGGAAATTACAGGGGGAAATATACTTCTCCCCTGCAGTGTATTTGAATAGACCTGTTTGTGGCCCTCAATGTTTACAGAGATTTTGTTCAAACATGATAGTTTTGACAGCTGGGAATCTATATACTTAGGACTCAGGCATGGCATTTATTTATAATCTTTTACTTTCATATGGTAACATCTATACATTTTCCCCATTTATCTGTAGTTTTAGTATAAATGTTTTTAAACCTATTTTGTTAAATTGAAAACGTATACGTACTATCTATATTTTACAATAAAAATTTACTATATGTACTTTATTATATATCTATCAGTTCTTTCAATTAATGTATTATATTTGCTTTATTTCAAAAGTTGTAGGCATCAGTTCATTTCAGTCCATGTATTTATTTCAACGTGCATATTATTAAGTGGAGTTCAGTATTTATTTACATTTAAGTTAAAACTGCATAAATAAAATGCACAAATTTTAAAAGTATTAACTGCCACTTTTTGACAAGTACACACCTTTGTGAATATCAAACTCCTATGACAATATTCTAGTTTACCATTTCTCTAGGAAGTACCCTGTCTCTCTCTAGTATATCAACATTTGAATCTAATAGAGGCAACAATTCTTCTAGCTGTTTTCCACCAGAGATTTTTTTTTTTTTCCTATTTCCAAGATTCATATAAAGGGAGCCATATAGTAAGCATGTAATGTTTTGTGAAAAAAATTGTTTACCTGGTCTAATATTTTGTATATTAAAAACTTTTATACCTCTTTATTGCAGACTATGGTCTATTTGCTTTGGTCACTCTCCAGGGCCTCCAAGTAGATATGTGTGTTTATATATAATGATTATTATGTGCTTGAAGGTTTTTCTGATAAGAGCTAACACAGTCATTTTCATATTTTTAGTTGCATTTATATGTAGATTTATTGATATCGCTCATGGTATAAAGGCTATGAATCCACTGAGATTTGTTTGTTTTCCTAATAAGTGTGATGAATTTAAATGAGTTCATTCTAGTATCTTCTCTGGTCTGTTTTTGGATAACAGATTGGTATTAGTGATTCAATTGTGTTTTTGAAACTATGATATATAGTCTATAAAAAAATTCTCTCCATAAACATTAAATTCATGACTTTGCCCTTCCTTAAGACAATACTCCAAACGGTTGCTTGGTATGAAACAATTCTGGTCCTCTCCTCTCCCCTCCACTCCTCTTCCCTTCCTTTTCTCTCTCTCACTCTCTCTCTCTCTCTAATATACATGTATGTATATGTATGTACATACATATGTATATAAAGAAAATCCCATTAGCTTTTCCATTGAAGATGAAGGCTTTA
This sequence comes from Solenodon paradoxus, assembly GCA_004363575.1. Classification (NCBI taxonomy): domain Eukaryota; kingdom Metazoa; phylum Chordata; class Mammalia; order Eulipotyphla; family Solenodontidae; genus Solenodon; species Solenodon paradoxus. Next base: position 1,155,687 of record RJWH01000122.1, read on the forward strand.
AATACTTATGATCAATTTTCCCACTTTATTTCTCCCCATATATGTCTCATTAAAGTTCCCAGTACTTTTTTCATTTTAATTTTAATTGAATTAATTTGATTTGCACACTATAAATGTTTAATAGTACTGATTCACACATTTTATATATATGACACCATACGTCACACACCATGAAAGCTCTATTAGTCATCCACCACTGTCCATTAGACCCCCTCTGAGACCCTCTGCTCCCACGCCTCATCCCCTAGCCCTTTGGTAACCTCAGTTCTGTTGTCAGAAGTCTTTGTTGCTGTTGTTTATTTGCTTTATTTATTTATAGTTTACAAGTATATCATTGGCATTTGTCTTTTTACTTATGACATATTTCACTTAGCATAATCCCCTTGAGTTCCACCCATGTTATCACAAATGGAAAAATTTCATTTAAAGAGGTGAATAGTATTCCATATATATGGTTGTATATCTTTATTTATGTCTCTGTAGATGTAGATAAATAATCTTCTTTATCCAACCATCCATCAAGGGTCCCATTTATTTAGGCCTCTCTGCAGTTACATTCTCCTATACTTAATCTAGACTTGGTTTGTGACTTTCTTTGGACAATGGAACATTAAGTTTAATGCAGTTAAGTTCTCAAAAACACATGACATCACAACTTCTCTCGAACAATTTAGTTGCTTCTTCTTATACATATATTAAATCATAACATGTGTTCATAAGATTAGTTAAGCTAATCTGCTTAAGAAAAGTGAGTGCCTCAAAGAGTAATATGTAAGTCATATGAATTGTTCCAGTCATCCCAGCAGTCCTAGATAAGATCATCCTATATCAATCAATAGGCAATCAGTTCATAGGCATGTTAAGCAATGCAGTTGAGAGTCAAAGAAATCCCTGAGTCCTGCATATATTGCCAACACTTTATGACGTAAGAAAATAATGCTTATTGTTTTGAGCCACTGAGGTCATTCATTATACAATATTTTGAAGCAATAGATAAATGGCATACCAAAGAAACAAAATGAGCTATCAGTTTGGTGATGATGGACGTTAGTTATGTCTGTGCATTGAAGAAAGCTAATCAAAAAGATAACTTGACTTTCAAATATTCAGATATTCGGTGTTTTGTTTTGTTTGTGTTTCATTTTTCTTATTTATTCAGAGCAGTGGGAAGCTGGGCTTTTGTGTTATCACAAGGTCTGAATTGAGAGAAGCAGCTTAGGAAGTTCAGTTTCAAAGTCACATTAAACTACATCTTCTAACTTTATTTTAATAATGTTTTCTTTCTTTACCTGTAAAGTCTCGTGTATATGTCATTTGGCCCAAATCCACGGATATTAAGAGTAGAGTAATTGTGTTAACTCACTCAATATCCCAACTAGCACAAATGAACCTAATGAATTTTAGAAAAAATTTAGGTCCATTAAGCATTAAGATGATAGAAAAGACTAAATAGAAGTGCAAAATCAGAGTGATGTAGTGTGGTGTAAGAATAAATTATTTGGACTCTGGGAGACCATAATACAAAGGGCAGGACTCAAGAGTCTAGTGCTTAAATTTTACAAAGGAGGAAACTGAAACTAAATGAACTCTTGGGTTTTCCCTAATGTCACATATTGAGTTTTGTGCCAGAGTTGAGAGTAAAATTTTAATTTGCTGGTATTTGTGTTCTAGAAAAGCAATGGAATATTATGTAAAGACACAAAATCTGTTATCAAGAGATCGACGTTTTGCTCCCAGTATCAATTCTTTTTTTCAATATGTAATTTGGAGTCAGTGAAAAGTGAATATTATCATTCATGTCTATCTTAAATATGGGTATGAGAATTATTCAAATAATAATGTACTATGATAATTCACTCTGTGAATTTAATTCATCCTACCAGCATTTATAGAGTGAACTATGTGTCAGACATTTTGGTGGTCTCAGGGAATTTGGAGTCTAAAAGAGAGAGAGAAAAGAAATAATGTCAAAATAAGGTGACAATGCTAAGATGGAGATTTGCAAGGGAGAGTGGTGTTAAAGGAGCATAAAAGTATTCGACTGAAGCAGAATTATAAACTTCACTTAATTCCAATTAAGCCAAGTATGAAGAATAAATTACAATTTTCCCAGTGACAAACACATTAGCATGCCACTCGAGCAGGTTAAATAAATAACGTAATAAAGCATGTCAGAATGGATGTACAGCACCTTCTTGATAACACTTGAATTACTACATCATAAAAAAAATAGGGCATGAAGCGAAGGTGTACAGCACCTAAAACTCAGGTATTTGGATATTTGGATATTAGAGACGTATTTGGATATTAGAGATCCATTGAAAAAAATGTATCAGGGAACTGATGTAGTCTGATTTATATTTCAGTTAGAATATTTTAACTGCACTAGGAAGGAGACCAACAATTTAGGGAAGAAAAGATAAAAATCTAAATTAGGGCAATATAATAAGGATGGGGAAATAAATAAATTTTATATTAAATATTTTTATTTTTGTTATATAAATTGTTCTCAAGAGTTTTTATTTTCCTCATATAAAAATTTAGTAAATATCGATGGCTGCAAGACCATGACTTTTTCTCTCATATTTATTACTCATTGTGTCCTACTCATATGACCTATTTATCGTGATAAATGGAATATTCTTTTTTTAGAGTTGGCTAGAACTAAAAATAATGGCTTTGCTTATCTATACACAAAAATGAATGTTGAAGTCAGTGAACATTCCTTTTTTTTTTTTCCTAAATAGTAGGCCAGAAACGCAATATACCAATATATCCTGGGCAACACAATAGTACTGAAAGGTTACCAAAAAGATAACTGATTCAACATACTGTTAAGATTTATTCCAGCCAGCAATAAAATAGTATTTCTCTCCTTATGGTGGCTTTTAGACTTAAATTCTGTTTTGAGAGTCTTGAGCAGCAAATATCTGCAACCATGTAACACTGACATTGTGCAACATCTACAGGGACACAGGAGACGTAATTGTTCACACACATATAGCCAACAACCTCTGCAGACAGTCAACTATGATCTCTCTTCCTTATGCAGACAACCTTATGAAGATTTCTCCTGCCCAAATTCCAATCCCCGAAGAACCATACTGGAGCAAAGATTTGATCCTCAATAATGCATTTCCTTAGGTAAGTTGCTCAAAATTTTCTATTAATAGGTAATATTCTTAGAAGCAGTAACTATAATAAAATCTTACTGCATTTTTTTGAGACGGTATAGTGGAAGCCTATTATTCTATCATGTTAAGGGGTGTTAATTCTCTCCTTGGCAGGGAAAAAATATTATGAAGTTAAGTTACTTCTTCACTTAAGTATATGACTTAATAGATGACTTAAGTATTTGACTCAAATTAAGAATCCAAGTGTTTCTTCATAATATCACTCTGCTTTTAAGATAATGGCTTGTCAACTCTTAACATTTTAAATAGGGTTGTTTTATTCAGTTCTATAGAATGAATAGGTAGTATTCTTGCATTTATTCAAGAATTGTCTGGACCCTTGGTTATACTATGGCATTTTTTGCTTCTACTCTCAACAGGGCAAAGTGAAGTCAAATAGGCCTTCTAGAATAACTACTCTCTCCCCACTTTTCTGCATGCCTTGTGGATTAGATGGTTTCAAGCAAGTCATATAAATCCTTTAGGTAGGACCACAAAGTGTACTTGGGTTTCTCCAATCTGGCTATGACTGTGGCTTTCTGTCCACTACAATTTCTTTTTCATATATTGTATTCACCTTTGGTTTTCATTAGAACTGCAAAATTGCTATTAAAGCTAAATTTCTTTTAAGTGTGCATATAAAAGTTTTACCTAATTTGTAATTATTAAATATTCACACAACTGTCAGTGTATCAGTATACACACAAACTAAGCAATATTTAAAAAGAAAGGGAGAGACATACTTGTTTCAAGAAAAAAATTACTTGATTTAATTGCAGAGCTCCTCCAAATCACCAAGCCACAACTGAATAAAAAAACGTATGTTGGTATTCTATAATCCACAAACACTCATAGACACATTCTGAGCTGGAAAACAGTTAAAAAGCTATGTGATTGGTATTTGTAAATGAGGTGGCTGCATTGTTTCTACATAAGGTAACATTTTGTTTTGTTTTCCTGGGACATGAGAGGATGATTAACCACATTTCATGAGCAATACAGCTTTATAAGTAGTAAATATAGCAGATACTTCATAGAAGTAATTCATGAAATTCAATACTGAATTCCCCTGTGTGGCTCTAAATTGATACAAGTTTTCTTGATTATATATAGAGAACTCATTTTACTTAAATTGCATTGTTGTATTAAATTAAATCTATTAACCCTGCCCTTACCTTTAGCACTATATCTAGTAAGGATTCTTATGAAATATATTACCTTTAAAATTATTTATATACATATATATGTATACACATGTATGATAAAAGCATTAAATCAAAAATAGTTAACAATATGAAATTTACCTAATAACTCTCCCTCCCTCCGTCCCTCCTTCCTTTGCTCTCTCTCTCTCTCTCTCTGTCTCTCTCTCTCTCTCTCTGTCTCTCTCTCTGTCTGTCTCTCTCTCTCTCCTCTCCCTCTCCTTCTCCCTCTCTCTCCCTCTCCCTCTCTCTCTCTGGGCATGAGCATATTCAACAACAGCTTTCCAAAGAATCAGCACATCTCAGAAATAAGATTTTTAAAAATTTTCTCAATCTGAAGACAAAGTTCCTGAACAACAGATATTTTATATTGTTTCAGGGCCTTTGTCACAAAGCCCCAAATTTATTTAAATGATTTCAGAGTTTTATATATTTTCTTAACAAAGTAAATCACTTGATTGAAAGAAAACTTGACTCAAACTGACTTTGGGGGCAAAAGGTGGGAGGAGAGGGGTCTTATAAAATTTCTATTATTGTTGTAACAGATCCTCATGAACATAGTGGTCAGAAAGCATAATTTTATTACCTTATAGTTCTATAGATTAGCTACTGGACATGGATGCCTCTAGTCTAAAAGTAAAGTGCCATTGGTCATCGTTCCTCTCTAACGGCTCTAGGGGAAGGATATGTTTTATTGCCTTTTCCAGGTTTTAAATGCTTCCCACATTTCTTGAATCACAGACCTGTTCCTCCGTCTCCACAGCCCACTGACACCTGCTGACCAATCTTCCAGAACCACGTTTCCCTCTGACTCTCTTGCTTGCCTCTTTGACTTTCAAGAACTTTAAAACTTACATTAGCCTCACCAGTAATCTAGGGTGGTCTCTCTATTTTAAGGTTAGCTGATTTCTTCTACAACCTTATTGCCTTTGCTGTGTAATCTAAAAAAAATATATAGATTCCAAGGACTAGGACCTGAACATCTTTCAGAGGTATTATTCTGTCTACCACACTCACATTCTTAAAAAGCCAACTCTGTGTAATTTATTTTAGACACAACTCTATACAGAATATTTACTAAATTATATCATCAGGAGTATATTTCCCTCCTAATTTCTTGGATTTCCGTCAGCTCTACATCTTGTAATCTGCCAGACGGATATAGCACATTTCAATACCACATCCTTCTCAGTTTTGTACTAAAGAATGTGTCCATTTCTCTTAACCAAAAAATAGTCTCCATTTACTATCATTGGTTTTGATTGACCTGGCTTGAGTCCTGTTTCTACTATCAATCTAATCACTGTTCCTAGGTATTATAAAGCTTAGGTCATGTGTCATATCTGGTATCAGGAATAGAGTCAGCAGACATGCATGGATGAGATTAAATAAGAAAAGTCAAGTAGGAACTCATGGATAATGTTATTAGTAGGGTCAATGGATGCTTGGTGGCAAAACAAACAAGAAAGCATCAGCTACTGCACCAGTCGCGCACACCAAACAAATGGAAACAGTGAGAGGCGTCCACCTGAAACAAAAAGACAATGATGACAAACTGAAAAGCCATACTCTGTTGTCATGACAATTTGTCTGTTCATGTAACAGTGAAGCTGAGTTCTTAAGAAAAAAATCACACAAACATAAAAACTTAACCTTTTTCTGTCTTTTTTTATCACTCCCTTTTGGAAGCCATTGCTCCAGTAAACCTGGTCTCCTCTCCCTGCTTATGTCATAGACAATCCCTCGTCTTGATATGTTTTCCCCTCTGTTTCTGAATCTAGAGTTTATTAACTTTTCTGAGCTTCAGTTACTACGTGGAAAAAATATCAACCTTAAAAAAAATCTTGACCATAATGTTGGCTTTTTTTTAAAAAAAAGGGTTGAACTTAATGTTTGTAGTGTTTTGCATTTTATAATTTCAGAAAAATTTTATGTTTACAAATTTTATCTATCAATGTAAAATTTAGGTTAATTCTAGGATGAATGATTATATTCTTTGTGACTCCCACAATGTTTAGTAGTGTATATTGCCAAATTAGAAGCCACTGTAGTTTACCTGGAAACAGACATCTAAATAAAAGTAGAGTGAATATAATATATGTAACACTCAGTATGTAAATTACCTGCTAATACATAAGACACAGTGGTGTGTGTGTGTGTGTGTGTGTGTGTGTGTGTGTGTGTGTGCTGGAAACTATTAAATAGAGAATCTATGAAAGACTCCTGGAAGTAAGACGTCTAAATCACTCTACATTTAAAAATATAATGTTTTAAACCACAAGGGCATATAAGTTTTTTTTTTTTACTAAGTGTTTTAATCTCAAGTATTTGAGATAATGACTATCCATTACCTTGAGACCAATGCCTGTCTACTGAATATAGTAAGATAAATGTGCACACAGAGTTGTCTTTACTTCTTTTTTACCATGTATTTAAGATATATTATACATTTAGCTTAGGACATTTATCAAGAAAAAAGGCAAAACTTAAGACCTAATCAGTTTTAGATTTTACTTGACTCTTATTGGTGAAAACTAGGATCTGACTGCATTTTTGCAATCAATTAGAAAGAAAATGATAATCCTACTTCTATATCTCTGTACTTCTCACTTAAAGGTTTTACAGAGAAAAAAGCATTTTGCAAATAAGAATTAATGAAGCCCTCAAAGTGCCCCTAGGAGTTAGGTAAATATTATTTCAGTTATTTAAACATCTGCAATCCAATGTCTTTGACAATGTAGTGACTTATTCAAGGCTACAGATTAAATTGAAGGCAGGGCCAAACTCCCTATCAGCAGCTCAGCTGCCAGGTTTCCACCATGGTGTTTGTTGTCTACGACAAAGCAAGATCCACACTTCAAAAATGGAAGACACATGTAGTTTTCATTTAAATCAGATTTATCAGAGATGTTTGACTGCCCCCATTTTAAAGTGCCCTTCCTTGTTCTGGATTTGTTTCCCAGGTTTATAAGATGCCAAGTTACTCTATCATTGGCTGCCATTTGTCTTTCCTAATTTCCTGCTCACTTCTATGGATTCTTGAAAGCATGCCTATCTCTTCCCTTGTGTCTAGTGCAGATTCTTCTGGTACAAAGGAATTTACATCAACTGGGGAGGAATTCTTTCTATTTTGGAAGAGGGCTGTTGGGAGTTAAAATTGAGGAGTTGGCAAAAAGTCCTCTACACTGTATATAACTTTCTCTCTCTTACAGCTCATGCCAGTAAATATGCTTTTCTTTTATTTAAAATTTCCCTGCTGTGATGTCCTGTTCATCATCTCTGTTCTTGGGGTGAACTTTCCATTGCTGACATGATATACAGAGGTGTGCACAACAGATGGGTTTATAGGAATTCCAAAACTATGCATATCTTACAGAATAGAATGAGAGGATTATACATAAATATACACAAAAGTAGTCAGGATTCTGACAGGCAATATTTAAAAGTTAACACAATGAAATCAAAGGGAGGCATAGTTATCTAGTCAGAATTAGAAAACTCAATGAAAGTTAAACATGGCTGTAAATAATAAAACAAATAAAAACCCCAAAACGTGCTAAAATATATATAATAGTCCTGTTATTGTAATTGAAATCACATGATCTATAATCATCACATTTTCTCCCCACTTGCAGAAATATATTATTAGAAATAATTTACGGTAATAACTAAGACTACCACATTCATTAACCTCTTCCCAATAATTAGATATTTTAATCCATCTAACAATATATTTTTTGTATTCTCTCCTGGATTTGCTGCAAAATAGGGATCTCACTGGTAGAAAGGGAGATGAAATTAGGAATCAGAGGATGTAGAATAATGATTTAACCTGAAATCAAAGTTGATTTTCATGAAAAAGAGCAGAATATAAAGTCAGTCCTTCAAGGAGTCTAGCATTTAAATTTATCCTAGATGAGTTACAATTCTTATAGGAGATGATAATTTGGTGGGCAGGAATTCAAATTTGTCATTTTTACACCGTAGCAAGTTCAAGACTTAGATGTGTGACCGTGTAATCTTCCCGAGTAGCTAATTTGGAGCAAAACTCATATTAATAAGCATAGAAAATATCATGTTCTATGTATTAGTTAACAATTGTTGTATAGAATCACCATAAATTTAGTAGCTTAAGAGAACACCCATTTATTATCTCACAATTCTGTAGGTCAGAAGCATGGATTTGGCAAAATTGGAGTCTCTGTTCAGGATCTCACAGATTGAAATATAAGAGTCTAGGCTGATTTCTTTCTTCAGAGTTCAGGGTCTCTTTCCAAGAATATTCAGGTGTTTGGCAAATTTTAGCTCTTTGTGCTGATAGGAGTGAGGTCCCAGAGGATGCCCATCATTTCCTTATACAAGGCAGTCTCAACAACAAGAAATTGTGATTCTTCAAAGCTAGCAGGTGAGTTTTTCTAGCTTCAAATTGCTGACTTCCTTTATGGACTTGAATGATTGCTCCACATCTACCCAGGATAATCCTTCTTCTCAAGAAGTTAAAGTCAGTTTATAAAGGACTTGAAATCTTCCAAATCACTTTTGCCATATCACATAGCATAGCCATGGGAGTGATAACTCATCATTTTCACAGATTCTGCTTATGCAAGGGAATGGAATTTTACCTGGATGTAAACTGGGGTGGGGGGTGGGGGGCAGGAATCTTGGAGACCATATTAGAATCCTGCCTCCAATGTTCTGTATATAGGGATATAGGGAATCTAGAAATACATGGGAGGACTGAAAAAAATGTTGATTCCCTTTCCAAAGAGATAACTAGGATGCAATCAACCAGTCATCCCAATAGAAGTCAAATTACAGGATATCTGCAAAAGCAGTAGATGTGAAATTCAAAGAATATTTATATGTAGGGTTCATTCCAACCAAATATATACCAATATTAAGAAAGAAAGAATATTAGACCTCATCTACTGTAGAAATGGAAAGTGATAGCGTGGAATAAACCTAGGCTTTCAACTAAAACTGACAAGATAAAATACTAAATCTGTTACTGGCTGCTATAGAATATAGGCAAGCTACCTAAAACTTAAAATAATTATACCTACCTTATAAAATTTTAGTATAGTACTGAGGATATTAAAGGTACCATGTTAGTTTTTTTCCCCTTTTTTGGCTCAGAAACTGAGCCTGATCTCCGAGAGTGCTGCAGTAGTAAAAGTAAAGAGGGGACATTTGCCTGACACTGTAAGATGAAGTATTTAGAGTATTAATTGCTGTTAATGATAAATTGTCAGTTGTCCATCTTAAGTCCAAAGTAAAATAAAGATATTATTCTTCATTAAAATATGATGCTATTTCAAACATAATATATTCATTAACATTAAGAATTGCTTTAAAAATATGTTTATTGAAATCATAAACCATCAGAAAATTTTAGTTGCTTTTGCTGGTGTGAAACAAAACTGATCATTTTAAATAATTGTCTTTATTCTAGAATTGATCACTTAATTACTCTTTGAATAGACAAATAGACATACAAGTATCACGCAGTCATCAAAATATCTTAGGTTACAGAGAAAATGCAGCTAGTGACATCATTTGACCCAACTTAGTATTTTTTTAACTTTAATTTTTTAATTGAATGAATATTGCATTTTGACATTAACTTGTTTTGAGGTATGCATAATAGCAATTTTACATTTACATATAACACAATAGGTTTATCAATATTCCCCTTTATTCTCCCTTTATTTACAGTTCCCTTTATCCCATTTCCTCCACCCCTCCCCCATCATATTTTATCCACTTATCTGTTAATTGGCATTTAGGTAGTTTCCAGCTCTTGGCTATTGTGAATAATGCTGCAATGAACATGGGGGTGCATATATCTCTGTGGATAAGTGTTGTGTTGTTAGGGTAAATGCCCAGTAGTGGAATAAGTGAATCATATGGAATTTCCATTCTCAATTCTTTGAGGAATCTCCATACTGCTTTCCAGAGTGGTTGTACCACTTTACATTCCCACCAACAGTCAATTAGAGTTCCCTTTTCTCCACGTCCTCTACAGTGTTTGCTGTTTCCTTCATTTTTTTGGATGTTAGCCATCCTTACTGGTGTGAGGTGATATTTCATTGTTGTATTGTTCCCTGGTAAGAGAAGTTGAACATCTTTTCATGAACCTGTTGACCATTTGTATGTCTTCATTGGAGAGCTGTCTATTGAGGTCATCAGTCCATTTTTTTCTTATTGGATTGCTTGTTTTTATGTGGTTCAATTTTATGAGTTCTTTGTATAGTTTATATATTAACCCTCTATTCGAAGTTTAAAAGGCAAATATCTTTTCTCATTCCATTGCATGCCTTTTTGCTTTATATGAGTTTCTTTTGCTCTGCAGAAACTTTTTAGTTTGATGTAATCTCATTTATTTATTTTTAATTTTATTTGCCTTGAAATGGGAGTCAAGTCCCTAAACATATCTTTTAAGTCTATGTCCAGTAATGTTTTGCCTACATTTTCTTCTATGTATTTGATGGTTTCTGGTCTTACATCTAAGTCTTTAATCCATTTTGAGTTACTGTTTGTGTGTAGTGTTAGGTAGTGGTCTTGTTTCAACATTTGGCATGTGACTGTCCAGTTTTCCCAGCATCATTTATTGAAGAAACTGTCCTATACCCATTGTAATTTTTTGACTTCTTTGTTGAAAAATTGGATGTACATATATATGTCGGTTTATTTCTGAGCTTTCAATTCTATTCCATTGTTCAGTCTTTCTATTTTTATACCAATACCACATTGTTTTAATTATTAACACTTTGTAGAGTTTGAAGTCAGGGAGCATGATTCCTCCGTTATTGTTTTTTTTTTTCTTTCCTGAGGATTAGTTTTGCTATCCTGGGTTTTTGTTCCAAATGAATTTCATGATTTTTTGTTCTATGTCTGTGAATAATGTCTTTGGAATTTAGATGGGCATAATATTGAATCTATATATTATCTTGGGCAGTATGAGCATTTTGATTATGTTGGTTTTTCTGATCCATTTCTTTGTGTCATAGTCTACTTCTTTTAGTAATGCCCCATTGTTCTCATGGTATAGGTCCTTCACTTTTTTGGCTAAGGTTATTCTTATTTATTTATTTATTCATTCTTTGGTTATCATTAAGTTTATTAAGGTATTATTTTTTTTTAGCAATTGCAAATGGTATTGCTTTTTCAGTTCTCTTTCTGTATTTTCATTGTTGGCATAAATAATTGCAACAGATTTATTTTTAATATTAATTCTGTGCACCACCATTTTACTGTATTTGTTTATTATTTCTAGTAGCTTTTTACTTGAGTCTGTGGGGCTCTCTATGTATATTATTATGTCATCCAGGAATAGAGATATTTTCATTTCTTCCTTTCATATTTGGATAACTTTTATAACTTTTTCTTTTCTAACTGCATTGGCCAGGATCTCTAATATTATATTAAATAGTAATGGTGAGAATGGACATCCTTGCCTTGTCTTTGATATTGCAGTACCCTTCTCTATCCATTCACTTCTAGCCTTTGTTTCTCTCTCGACCTTAGGTGAGTTTCTTGCAAACACTATATAGCTGGGTTGTTTTTCAATTCATTTAGCCACTCCATACCTTTTGTTTGGTGAGTTCAGTTCATTTTTATTTACAATAACTATTGACATTTGATCACTTGTAACTGTCATTTTGATTTTTGTTTTTCATTTTTGAGATGTATTTGTTACTTTGTTTATATTTTTGTAAAGTTTTTCCCTCTTTGGTTTAGATAGCAGAGCCTCTTTTAATATTTCTCGTAGAGGAGGCCTTGTAGTTGCAAATTTTTTCAGCTTTTGTTTGTTGGGAAAAACCTTTATTTCTCCCTTAAATTTTAGGTAGACTTATGCAGGATATAGTATTCTTGGCTGGTACTTTTTATCTTGTGGTATTTTGAAGACATCATTACCTTCACTTATAGCCTATAAACTTTCTGGTGAGAAGTCAGAGAGTAGTCTGATAGAACAACTACATGTTACCTGCTTTTTTCCCATGGATACCTTTAGGATCCTATCTCTTGGATTTTTGATAGTTTCACAATTGTATGTCTTGGTGTAGTTTTTTTGTTTGTTTCTTTGTTTGGCATTTATATAATTTGGTGTTCATTTGGTTTCATTAACCTGTTTGTTCATTTCTTTTTCTAGGTTTTGGAAGTTTTCTACAATTTTTCTTTGACTATGCTGTTTCCTTCTTTTTCTCTTCACCTTCTAGAATACCCAATATTTGAATTTTGCCTTTCTAATGGTATCAGATAGTTCATAGCTTTCTGAGTCTTCCTTCTTTTTTTTTTTTTTTCCACATTTAATTTCTCTTTCTTCTTCTTCCTGACTCCTTTCTGCATTGTATCACTAATCCTTTCCTTCATTTGGGTTATTCTGTTTCCATAGCTTTCTATTTTATTCTTAGTTTCATTAATTATCTTTAAAACCTTTATCTCTCTTAGTTTTTTCTATAGGAATTAAATTTCTTTCCTGTGTTCCTTTATTATGTGTTTGAGACCATTATTTTGTTTATCTGAATTGTCTTTTAACTCTCTGAATTTATTTGATTGCAGCCTTGAACTCATTGTTAGAAAGAACCACTCTTCCGTGTCTTCAAAGTTAATTTCTGGTGAGCTGTCATTTTGACGTGAGTCTATTTTTTGAGGTTTCAAGGTGTGTTGTGCTCACCCCTCCCCCCCACCATGACCTGGGTTCAGGTTGATCAGCAGCTAGTAATTTGTTTTCTGCCAGGTGGGGACTCTATTTTTGCTTCGTTTAATATTTTTGACCCTTATAGTCTTCCATAGTGATTTTTCCTGTGTCAGGGAGTGAAGATGGCTGCTGAGTGGGGGAAGGGTGTTTAAGGGGGTTGGACTCTGAGTCTCAAAAGGCCGGAGTCCCAGGGTGTGTTGGGAAGGAGCATTTGCACCTCTGTGTTCTTGCTCTGTCTGCCCCCAACTCTCCTGAGCCTTTTTCTAGTCAAGAATCTGAGAGGACAGCAACCACACTCCCCCTAATCCCTCTCCCATCTTGGCTCAACCTAGGCTTACTGCTCCCTGCTGTCTGTATTTGAGTTGCTAGAGGTTCGTAGGTCTGCTTCTGCAGTTACCACAGGAGAGAATCAAGGCAGCAAAGGGACTGCTGTCTTTGTAAGCCCTACATACTGGAGATTAGAGAGGCCACTCTGCACATTCTGAAAATGCTGGCATGCCCTGTTGTCATGCACTGGTATGGCTCCAGCAGCAGGTCGTCTCTGTAGTTGTGCTGCGTCAAGAACAAAGAACTCGTCTTTACCTCTGAACTTGCCTTTACTGCAGAATTCACCTTTACCTTCAAAGTCTCTGCACAACCCCTGCACCATTCTCACTCACCTTTAGGGCCAGCTGTTAGACTCCTTCTGTTCTCTCAGCTCTCCTGGTCAGTTGCCAAAGTTTCTACTTAGTATTTAATCAAAGATGCTTTCATGTGTATGTTTGGACCTAATGTCACCTAACATGCTCAGAATTTCCTGTCAGCTTATTCTTTAGGAGCAAATAAACACAATTAGATTTCTATTGGAGCCCTTTGCAACGTCTTGGCTCTGATTTATCAATGATAAAGAATTAAAGTCAAAATTTTTGGCTACACAGTGATGGGATTGCCATATAAACAAAAGTAACTATTGAAAAATAGCATAAATACTTGAAAATATTTCAAACATATTTACCTAACTCAATTAAAGTTGAGAAATTTTGGTTAAATCAATAAGATCAGTGCTTATTTTTCATTATTCGTCTCATATCATCCATAGTTCTTAGCATTATAATTTTTATGTAAAGTATTATATCAGTCAAAAAGAAACTTGCATATTCTTCAGTAGATAAGAAGCTCAAAGTTCTAGTGGCACATAAAAATAATAGTTTATTTCTTGATCCTGTTAATTTCCATCATGGCTCTGTTTCATACCTCCTCATTTGGTAACTAATGTTAATGGAGTTTCTGTCATACGTAATATGATCAGTTGGGGGTGCGTTCTGGTAGTTTAGCAGTCTAGTACACCCTGGGATTTGTCCCACAAACATACCACAGTCCCAGGTTCAAGACCTGGGGCTGGGGGAAACAACAAATTTGAATAACCAAATAAAAATAAATAAAGCATGTCATTCTCCTCTCTCTTCCTGCCTATCTACTCACCTTCATTCCTGCTTGTACCTTTGCTTTAAAAAAAAAAAGTCATACATCTTGGAAATGACATCATGAAATTAAAAAAATATATATGGTCAGTTGATATGGAAAGAAAAAAAATAAGGCCTCAAAGAATTCCTTAAGATCTCATATGGCAATTCTGCTAACATTGCATTAGCCAAGCAAGACATGTGTTCATACTTGACTTCAAGTGGGTAAAGGAGTACATTTCTACCGTGCACAGAAGAGACATTTGTAACATACCTAATGTCTATCATAGTATTCCCTTTTAGTCCCAAACTATACATCAATTTCTTCTGAGCATGTAATATAAAGTCAGTCTCTTTCAAGGAATAAAACCCCAAACCACCATAAAGCTAAAGTACAATATGGTGTAGGTCTTATGACTGGTATGTGATAACTGCTACATTGGGGGTGACTCAATAATCTATCAGACCTTAGATTTGGAGACATGAGCAAGATAAAATGTCTGTCACATGCATCTGTTTTATAAGGGCGTAATAGTATCATAATAATGGTAAATATTCTGAGTGGTAGAGTGTGAAAAAAATGATTGTCTTTGATCCATAGCAACTCTGAGATTTATATGATCAAATATTTTAAGGAGTGGAAACTATCCCTTGCTGTTTCCATTATCAGATATATTTTACTAACTACAGAGTCCCATAGTTTCTGACTCAGCTTTATAGGTTTCTTTATTTCCATAATTAACTTTAAAAATATTTGAGGAGGGATTTTGAAAATAACTACTGTAAGAATGGAATATTGGCCCCCTAAAAGATATATCCATGTCCTAACACCTAGAACCCGTGATTGTGAAGATATTTATAATGTTTTTACAGATTTAATTAGGGTGAGAGGATATCATCTTAAGTTGTCCAGTTGGATCATAAGTTCTACAATAAGAAGACCCACAGACAGAGAAGAATGCAATGTGAAGATATATGGATATTAGATATATCTGGACACATATTGTCTATATTGAATATAACCATAAGCTCAGCAACATCTGGGACCACTAGAATCTGGAAGAAGCAAGGAAGTGCTCATCCCTAGAGGCTGCAGGATTCTTCTCTAGAGGAAGCAGACAACTCTGACTACCCTTTGATTCCAGACTCCTAACCACCAAAATTATGAGAGAATAAATTTTGTTTCATGTTTTAAACCTCAGATTTTGTGATGATTTATGATAGCATCCCTGGGAAACCAATACACCTTTCTTGGGGCCATGCAACTTGTGTTGGCTATTAAAATGTAAATGTAATTGATGATTGTTATTTTAGGATAAAAACAGTCAATCACTGGAGCATTTTATTTTCATTGCCACTGTGTTTATGGAAGCATGAATCAAGATAATACCTATATCAATCTGTGTCTCTGGCTGATATAATAAATACATTGGTCTGATCTGTTCTGGATGTGATTACAAATAATTGATACTCTTGTGATTTAGAGTCACTGAAATATTTGACCAGTTATTTATGCCTTTGCTTTAATGTAGTCAATAGATACTTCAGGATTGACAATTTCCTCTTGATTTGATATTTTACTAATTCCCCTTTAAAATGTTTAAATTTTAATATAGCTCAATAAAGGATCAAGGAAATATTAATGACACAGGATCTTGAGACTCAAAATCAAAAACACCCGTACTGAATATGATTACTTATAATTTCTTTGAGGAAGTCCCCTGAATCTAGATCCTTTACTCTTCAACATATAAACATGAATGCTGGTTATTCTCTCACTAAGTATTATGAGGCTTCAGTAAGATAACAGATAGCAAAGTTTTTGTAAACTATAAAGAGTTATGTATATATAATTTATATGTGTCAACTATGATGATAGGAAGACAACTAGAGGCCACCAAGTCTCTTTGAAGTAGACCAAAATTCCCAAGCTTTCCAAAGTGAATAATGTAGATTACTGATAATTCCACAGTCGTGAATCCCAGTGACATATATCAGAAGAAGATGAAACCAGAAAAAAAGAAATACATTCCTTACACAAATTCTGCTAAATGGCCCTGTACTCAATGATTTCTCATCTACTAGATAATGGATGAGGCTTTTCGGCTTAGAGATTCTGACTTATTTCAGGATTATAGTTGAGGGATGCTTCAAAAATCAAGATCAAACAATAATCACATACAGACCTGTTGAGGTTTTGATAGCTGGAGGGGCTTCAAAACATGCACAAGCTTTCAGGAAACCTGTTTGGAATCCTAAGAAATCTCTAAACACATATGACCTAGACATTTAAGTTAAAGATATACACATGTTGGAAACAGTATCATCCGAGGGATAAAAATGAATTTGGAACAACTAGAAATGTTAGGAAATAATACTGATTAATATTAGATTCTGTTAAGTGAGATATAAAATAAAAAATTCAGATGAGAATAATATGTTAGATAATTTAGGTATTTTTTCTCTCCAATAAATAATTGCTGAGAAAATTGAGAGCTAATACAATGGTTTACTTACGTCGCAAACACAATTATTTTTATCTTGTTATTCCATCTTCTTTATCCATGGCTTCTACTCTCAAAGACATTATCACATCCACACGTGACTGTTAGAACTTGATTCATTGCATTATATACCAGCAAAAAAAGACAGGAAGAAAATCTATCGTCTTTTTAAGGAGACTTTCTGGAACTACCCCCAAGAACACTTCTGATTACATTCCATTGTATGGAACAAATCACATAAGCACCCCTAGCCACAGGAGGCCATCAATATAGTTATTTAGCTGTAAGTGTTGCCTCTCGATTATATTTGCTAGGAAGAGAAGGAGGCTGAGTGTTGTGGTGAGAAAAAGTAAAACAATGCTGCAGGAAATAAAAACAAAGCAGACATGGTTGGGAGGAATATTCAAATAATAATTAAAGTAACTTATGTAGCATCTAAGTAAGCCTACTTTTTAAAAATGCATTCATTCAATAAGCACCTATTGAATAGATATACAGGGCATAACCTATGTGGGACAATTCTCTAGATCCCATGAATACTGCAAGAAATAGGATAATGTTTTCTCTCGAGAAAACTACAAGTGACTGAAGGAAGATTATGAGGACACATAAATAATTACAATGAAATTATAGCTATAGCTATAGCCAAGACAGAGAAAATGCTAACTTGAAGTCTCTTTCAATAGTACCTTAAAACTACATGTTTGATTGACCTTGGTCAGAAAAGCGTCTTGAAGCAGGGTAGAGGAATTGTGATTGTGGGAAGTGAAGTTAGGGATTCCATGTCAAAGTTTTAAGGAAGGTAGCAGTGATGGATATTTAAAACTGAATGATGTGTGTTAGTGGGAAAAAGAATAATAGGAAATAATATTAAATCTAAGATTTAATGATCTACAAGTATTAAAAATATGTTGAAAATTAATATAAAAAAAGGAGGCCATGATTTGAACTATTGAAGTTCAAGTTGAAGTATTGAGATGATTAAGATTCTGGGCAAAAACTGCTTGTGAGAAACTTTTCTCTGATTCTGGTTGATGACTCTCCATTCTCTCCTGCATTTCATAGCATTATGATGTGCCTCAATTAGATCATTTATCACATGGTACTAGAATGGATTCTGTATAAACAACAAAATGCTACAGCCCGCTTTTACCGGCTTGTAAGAGGTACATACCCATATTTTCCAAACCTAGTTTAGTGTCCATTAAGTAGCTTGAACCAGCCATGGTGGGAACATTTACATCATAAATACTGGCAAATGCTTCCTATCAGATTCTCACTTTCCCCTGAGAGCTGGTTGTTAAATAATTATAAACACTTCCCTTCTCTAGGTGTAAACTTTCCCCTTCTCAAACCATAAACTTTTCAATGACATTGTCTATGCCTTATTCATTTGTGTGTCTTCTTTATGAATGGATTATGAGGTTTAGTGCTGGAGGTGGGTGGTAGTTTTATCGAACCTTCATAAGAAATGTGGGTTGTATTAATAGACAATCAAAGAAAACCATTCAGCTCATAGTTAAAAAGTGATTGGTATTTACTTTGAGATGATAGCTTAAGCTCTGTATGGTTTGGTGAAGTTCAGTTTGAGAAAAGAAAAAAGAAATATATATTTTGAATGTGTTATAAAGTTAGTATAACTATTAAACTTAAATGTCAGTATTCTTGAAAACAATAAATTTATAACATGAAGTTTATTTTACAATTTGATTTTATAATTGTTATATTTTATTGAGTCATTAGAGAGCATAAGAAATAGGTTTTGCCTTAGGTCCATTTAAAAAGGAAATAACATCATATAATGCAGATAAGCATAATAGTAAAATAGATGAATTTCCTCTGCTTCCTTCTTCAGGATCACAATATTTTCCCAGTATTTATTCTATGATACATGATCATAAGAAATAATGAAAACTTTGTATATACACTCGCAGAATATTTATCGATGACTACAAATTAATCCTATTTTAAGAGGATAAAGCTTCTTTTTCTAAATAAAAAAATAAATACCTAATGTGTAGTAACAACTTTGTGAACTAGGTGAAAGGGCAATAGTAGCTACTATTTAATTGAACCTAAAACCCAAATACATATAGATGGCCACATTCCATACCATTTCATAAGGTTGGAAGTTTCTAGACATACTGAAAAATGCAAGAACATAGACTTGTTTGCTCTTTGGTCAACCAAAGTCTTTTACCATAAAATAGCTTAACAATTAAAGAATAATTATATTGAAAAAATATAATTTGAACTCATACAATGGAGCAACACATCTTGTTTGGTACTTAATATTTATTTAAACAATACATTCTAAGAACATAAACGGAAATTATATTAGTTATAAATTTAGTCATATTTATTGGAAAGCATGTAATTATATAATGTCCTGACTGTCACAGAAAATAAAGAACATATGGTTACTGTAAATATGGTTAAGGCTAAAGCTGTTTCTTTCAGCAAAGAATGGTGAAACAAAGTTTCTCATCCTTCCAACATAATCAATGTCTCCCAAATCTATGTAAGTGGATACACAGTAGGGGACTGTCTACATTGAATATATTGTCACTCTTTTATAAAACTAGATTAATATATCCTCATCAGAAATTATATAGTACCTAAATATGTTTAAGAATTCTCTTGCTATTTTAATAATAATGAAATCACTAGACTCTTACTTAGAAACAATATATTTATTTTATGTAATTTTTCAAGTATAATTACCATAAGCATGTTTTCAACATTTTTTTGCTTTCCACATATAAATCCATAGTAAATGACTCTCTTTTAAAATGTCTACATTTCCTTTTTGGCTTATACTGGTTAATATGTGATTATATCTTTTAATTCTTCAGTTTTGTGTTTTTAAGCAACCAGACACCTTCACGTTAGTTTTCTCTAGACAGAGTTTGTTAGAATTAAATATAGAATCATAATTAGATTCATTATAGAAAATCACAATGATTTTTAGTTTTGTATAGTTGTAACTAATTAAAGTTTAGGTCAATCAGTTATAAAGGACGGGTTCAATTAAAACAGGTTTCTTCTAGGACTTGATAAAATTCTGTGATCTATTTCTGTGTCCGTCTGTGTCTTAAAGATAAACATATCTTCAGTAAATACCTCATAATTTTGTTATAGGAATCAAAAAATGTGATCTATAACTGGGTTATAATACTCTAATATACTTTTCATATAAATGGCAATTATTATTAAGTACCTGACAATTTTAACTTTAATTAATTTTCAAGCTATAAAAGATAAAGTAACAAAATGCTAATATAAATCACTTGACAATGCATTATATATCAATGAAAAGCTAACCATATATTTCACTAATATTGTCTTTTCCTAAGAAAATTGACTTCACTAAAAACTGTATAAAGCCATCATTTTACTCAGCAGTGCTTCTTTGAATCTAGTGATAAAAATTCATTTTTTTCTGATGATTATTAGAAATACATTCAAAATTCAAGTGACGGTTAATGAATTCTGAAAAAAATCACATCCTTCTGAAAAATCAGAATATTTAGGAACACTTATGGGCCGGTATATACATAAGTGCCAGCAGGTGGCAGTATGTATACGGAAGTGTGTGGTAATTTTGCAACAGGCAGGTTATTGCCTACCAAAGGAATGCCTTCACTAAAAGTTCTATGTGGATAGGGGAAAAGTGAGGGACTACTAACGGTTTTGCGAGTCCTTACCTTTCTATGTCATTTTGAAGATGTATGTATGGTTGTCATTTGTGAAGTCAAATCTAATCTAGGTCCAAGGTATCGGAGAGGTTAAGAGTCACTGACTGACCTTTGAATGATCCTTCTCTACTCTGTCATTTGTGTCCTTGTAGCCTGTTTTAACCGTGAGATCCTCTAGTAAATATTCTCATGGATGATTATTTATTGAGGGTTTCTCCAGCTTACACATTATATTATGTCTACATTATTTTATGTTGTGTTACATATATATGTATACACACATGCAAATATATAAATTAAATAAATATATAAATTACATCTAAATAACTAAGGAATGATACAATTTGAAACAAGCAGAGATGCAATAATGTAGATTCTTTAGATTCTTTAGGATAACTAACAATGAAGTCACATCTTTCATCCAAGTGGTAGGAAGTTTAAGACTTAAAAATTGTTTTGAATCTATATACAGCAAATAAACATTTTAAACTTGTATCCTGCCCCTATTATTCTTAAAGCCTAGGCATGAAAGTCAGAAATGGGTAAATGCACTACCATTCCCTCTGTACCGCCACTGGTCATGACTGTGGGTTTTATAGAATATATGTCAACAGAATGTCAGTAGAAGTTTCCAGACCAGACAGGTTGGAATTTAGCAGTAACTTAAAACTTAGGGCACTGACAGAGAAGAAGAAAAGAAATATTTGAGGAAGCAATGGTAGTGAAGAAGATCCTTTTAACTTATATTGGATTCATAGAGGATTCCTTTAACTTTTTTTAAGTAAAAGTATTTATATACATATTTTCATGTTATTTATCACATACTTTGCTCAAAAGTATGAATGTTACCATAAACACATGTTTATAGCAGAGAAGTATAAAAAGGAATACACCACTAAAAATTTATTATTTTTCCATAAAAATTATTTTACAGTTTAGAGTTATAATGATTTTATTAAAAAAAAATAATTTAGATCAAATTTGATAAAGTATTTTGAAAAATATATAACATATAACTCACTAGTTCCTTCCTTTATAAATGAATGCCAGGCATGGGGGTGGAAGGAAAGGAAAATGTTCCACTACATAAAATACTATTGATGTTTTTTCAGTTCAATTAATGAATTCTAAGCATTGTCCTTAATGTCTTACCATCATCACAAATGTCTTCAAAGATAGGATGGATAATATTAATTTAACCTCTAAGTCATCTAGGGAACAAATTGTAAATCTTGGGCCTGGTTCTGCATAAATTTGTGAAACTAGAAATTTATCAACTTTAATTTCTGTGAATTTTCCATAATTCTCTTTTATGAGCCTCTTTCCTGCCTCTGATCTCAGTGAACTTTCATGTTTATTCTTAGAAAATATACTTTGGAATGTAAATAATTCAAAATATTACTCCACTAGGTGAAAGCACATCATTAAAATATGTTTCTAAGAGAACAAAACTCAGAATGGAATTCCAATCCATACTGAGTAAATTAGGAAGATGTCTGTAGAAACAAATGGTGTTTCTCAATAGACACTGAAGTCACACCAGAGGTGATAGGATGTGTTACATGATCAACTTAAATCAGATGTAGTGTGAATAACCACAGAAAAAACACTGTTGGCCTTTTCCATACAATTGGCCTAAAGAGATGGGCTAGATGGAGAAGAAGGGAGAAACAGGCAAACTTTTATGCATTTTTTTTTAATATGTCAGATAAACATGTTTCAAATCCAATACCCCGAAGAGAATCATGGGAGTTTTTTTTTTGTTTTTTTTTTTGAAAATTCCATTTAAGTATAATACAAATATAGAAAAGCATAAAGAACAATTGCATGGACTGACTTTTTTTTTTTTTTTTTACAGATAAATGCACTTAAGAAAGAAACTATAACCAGAACACGATAAATTTCTAATATTCACTTTCATCACTATTACCATGCAATTATATTCTGTCTTCTAATACACACATTTTCTTTGTCTATTGATGAATTTTACATAAATAAAATATATTATTTGTATGCCTCTGGGTCTGGTTTATTCAACTCAATGTAACATTTATGAAGCACCAATCATTTGTAACTTGTTCATTATCATTGCCAAATATCTGTTATCAATAAACCACATTTTTTAATCCCATTTGGAACTTATTAGTAGTACCTTTATGAACATACTAGCACATATTATATGTGTGCTTTTTTTTTTTTTTTTTTTTTTGGCATAGAACCTAGGTTTATAAATTACATGGTTTGGTAGACGCTTCCAAAACATTTTGCAATGTGGCTGTACTAATTTATACTTTCTTGAGGACTGACGAAAATTTTGGCCACCCTTGACAATGTGCATAATATTCATTTTAGTCATTCTTTTCAATGTATATTTTAAACTACATATATACAAAAATACCAAATGTGTATATATAAAATAGACACTATTATATGTGCTATTTCGTGTACAATACATGATACTTAAAAGAATAACGTGTTACAAGTTGCAAAGACTATCAGTCTGCTGTGAAATATACAAATTGCTGGTATATGCATAATCTTTTCCCCACCCCACCTTTCCTTAGTCATGTCTCATCTCTTTTGGTATTAAGAAAAAGATAAGATCATGAAACTGGCCCTATTTCTCACTCTGGGTACCCAGTGGGCAAAAAGAAACTTTATTTCTTTGACTGGGACAGCTCCATGTACTTAGTGACTCTCCTATATGATGCGTTGTCAGGAAAAGTCCTGTTTCAAAGAATTTACATTTACCATAATGCTTTGAAAGGATGAGTCTGCCAGCTGTGTTTGACAGAGCAAACTAAAACAGCGAGGACCTAAGACAGACAGGCCAGTTCAAATGGTGCAACTCGATTCCAGAAACGTAGAATCAGATGTTGAAATAGAAGACTGTATTGGAGAAACAAACCAAACAGCTGTTTAACATTTTTCACCTTCCTGAAATTGTCTAAATCCTCAAAAAAAGGCTCCTAAACTCGTTAACCTCCTAGATTTTTTTCTATGATAAGTGCAAAGCATTCTATGTGTCCGTTTAATGAGATTTGCGAGGAGTCTTGAGCCATTCAATTCCTTCTCCAGGTTGAAATGTCATTTTCTACCTTTTGTCTCTACCTGAATGTATATAAAGTTCAACCACAATAATGTTTTAAACCACATTCATTTCCCTAGCAGTTTTGGTCAATTGCATCAGCATAGGATGCCTGGAGAGCTTGTATAAGCTTATAGTCAAGCAAACAGATCTGATTTTGAACTTTCTAGTCAGCTTACGTCTAAGAGCCTTAGTTACTTCACCTGGCAATTTGGGATAGCACAGGTAGTTTAACAAGGGCACTGTGGGGATGAGACCAAATGGCTCATATAAAGTCCTTTGCACTGTACTTGGCACACTTCAGACACACAAACATAGTAGATAACATTGCTAAATTTTATTATTTCTAGATTTTGCATCTTACATTTCTATCAAAATAAAATGTTATCATATTTTTCCAGCTACTATAAATTTGTTCATGACAGTCTAAAAAATTGTGATTATTTCATAATTTACATGTATTATGAAGTATTATGTTTTGAAGGATAAATTGTGCTAATGGTCTTCATGTTGTACTGTAATTACCAAAGCCTGCATATATTCTAGTGCATACAAATGTCATTTATGCATTCCTGTTTTTCACATGATTATGGATATCACTGAATATATAATTATTTTGACCTAAAGAACAGTATTTCAAATATCAAATTTCCCTTTTATACATAAGCTATATGAATATGTGTGTGTGTGTGTGTGTGTGTGTGTGTGTGTGTGTGTTTCAGGGAGAGTAATGAGTCTACAAAGTTATTACTAAAACCACAGATTTAATATTGTCTGGCAAAGTATATTTATTCCCCTTGAGTTCTAATATTTCAATTAAGGACAACTGTAGGCTGGCCATATTTCCTTGAGACACAAATGGAACATTGGGATGGCAAAAACAGCACAGTGTTATATGCTGGAAACTAAAGAAAGGGGAGAATGCAGAGCAATTTGAGAAACAGAGTAGCCAGGTCGGCAACAAGTAAATACTATGGGTTGCTGACAGGTGATCACACAGTAATGACATGTGGTCCACCAGGATTTTATACCAACAGCTAGGGCTGGCACAAGGAATTTTGAGACCATTAGGCAAAAATCAAATTTGGCATACCTTTAAGTCCCACTATAAATGTCCTGCCTAAAACACATGCCACTTTAACCACCCCAGTGCTGAAAATAACCAACAACCAATCCAGTGCCAGAGATGACTGGACAATGCTTCAGTGTTCTGCTCCCTTTGAAGAAACAGGTGTGCTAGGTGGGGGAAAACCTCTCCCTGCATGGCTTCTGTTTCCTCATGAGGGCAGAAACAGCAGAAACAACTGTGGTCCACTGAAGTCAGCACTGGCAAGTGCCATCTTTATCATGGGGCAAAAGGGGAAACTTATTTTGGGTTCCCTAAACAGAGTGGGTTTGGAGTAATTCAACTGCCCCTTGTAATGCACATTAAAGATGACCCTGGTTTATTAAAAATGTGACAAAATCAACATTTATATTAAAATGATGAGAAAGTTGGGAAACATGGTAGGGGGAAGGTAGCGTCCCATTTAAAATGTACATATGATCAGCCTATAAAACCGTCTTCAGCAACATATGACATAAAGAATAAGACGGGTAAAGGGGTGAGTAAACATTAAATATGAAACAAGAGAACTGAAGATTCTATTATTTCTTATGCAATTACCAGGGAATATTTTCTACTAGTATAGTATCTATGAGTGTAGAGATTCAGTAAACATATCTATACTACCATAAATAGAAAATACCATTACTTGTATATTCAAAAGTCACAGTAGAACAGTCCTATAATGAATAATTCCAATAATCATTGTATTTCATATATCAAGCAATAATGGGTTCTAATGTCATGGTAGTTGACATTTGTGAGTTTTAAATTTGACTGTATCTAAGCATATTATTTATTAGAAAAAGCAGGAAGAGCATTATTTTAATCTCAAACAACCTAATGTACCTACATTCATTGTAGCTATTATTTTTTTAATTGTCAACAGTTTCACTGCTTGCTAGTCTTTCCAATGAACTTGAAGGCTGAATGATATCTTTAAGATTAATTCCATTGTTTATCTGGAATGCAGTAGGGATCAAATAACTTTCAAAATGAAAGAATATGGACATACAACCAACCAATGACACAGTAATAGAGTGATTTCAAGATTATAAAGTCAGTAATATTGCAAACTAGGAGTTTCCAGCATCTGTTTCGCTATATACACACTGATTTAACAACTACCTAGTAATGAAAATATCTTTCAGAAATCTTCAGAGTAGAAAAAGTAGCTTCAGCAATCAAGAGGAACACAAAAACCGAGAAGGATGGCATCACAATACCAAAGGCATTCTTTACAGAAACAGGAAAAAATAATTTAAAATCATGATGGAGAATAATCTCTTCAATATATTGTTTTGAAAAAAATGGATCTCCATATGCAAAATAATGAATGAACCTGTATTCATACCATATACAAAAATCAATTCAAAGTGTTTTAAAGACTTAAACATACGACCCAAAGGCATAAAACTCACAGAAGAAAATTTTCAGAAAGTCTTCATGGCAGTGGTCTGGACAATAATTTCTAGGATATGACATTAAAAGTACAGACATCAAAAACAAAAATAGACAAGTGGGACTATTTCAATCCAAAAATATTCTGTAAGCAAAGGAAACAACCAAGTAAATAGACAATTAGACTGGGATGGGAAGAAATAATGGCAAACCGTATATCTGAAAAGTGTTTAATATGTGAAATATGTAAGAAAGTCATACAATTCAATAACTAAATAAAATATGAGCAAAGGAATTAAATAGGCATTTTTAAAATAGCAAACTGGTATATGAAAAATGCTCAGCATTACTAATCATCAGGGAAAATCAATAAAATTACAATGAAATATCTTTCAACACTTGTTAGGAAGACTATTAAAGAAACAAAATAAGATAAGTGCTGGAAAGGATGTAGAGAAAAAAGACTATACATTGTTGGTGGAAGTACAAAT
Source organism: Solenodon paradoxus (assembly GCA_004363575.1). NCBI lineage: Eukaryota > Metazoa > Chordata > Mammalia > Eulipotyphla > Solenodontidae > Solenodon > Solenodon paradoxus. The sequence goes on from RJWH01000122.1 coordinate 1,182,492, forward strand.
TGATGCAGTCCTTATGGAAAATATGGAATTTCCTTAAACAATTAAAAATAGAATTACCATATAAACTAGCAATTCCCTTTCTAAGCATATATCAAAGATGAAAGGATCTTGAGGAGATACTGTACTCTCATGATAAATACATATATATAATATTTATTTACATAAATATGTGAATATTATTCAACCATGAGAAAGAAGGAAGTCCTTCCATTTGCAACAACATGAGTAGCAACTGAAGGCATTCATACTATGTGAAATAAGGAATAGTAAGTGAGATTATAATGTAAGGCAGTTAGACATGATCCTTCACCTTAATTTCTTTAAAGTGTATTCCTTCAACAAATGTGTTGATATTGATGCATACCCATCCACAACAGTATAGTGGATGGCATTCTTTAAAGAATTGCTTTTCTGGATTCCTTAAAAAGATAACTTTAGTAACTTCTGACATTTTAAATGAGTTAGACAAAAAGACTTCAAGTTAGAAAGACAAAATTTATTCCAGAATAAGACAAAATTAACAACTTCATATAGGATTCAGAGAAGATTCAAAAAAAATTCAGCAAAATTTAAGTTTGGCCCATTTTTGTAGGCATAATTTAATAAATATCTAAATCTAAAATATGTATATACCATTACTATATTATAATTAGGCAAAATGTGAAGAAAATAGTTGAGGTGCTTACTACAAATTATTTAAAAAATAAATTTCCATGTGCTTTCATCATTGTTAAAAATTCTCATTATTCATTTTACTCATTCACTCCCATCATTAGCACTATGCTTTTATTACGTGTGTTTCAATGTTAAGCATGAAAATAGAAACCCTCAGGCATTCAATGTACATTTTACGGCATTTTACAAAATCATACAAGTAGCCTTTTAAAGAGTGGGAACGATATATTTTGAGGCATCTTAAAAATGTTGTCTAATCATAACACAAGGAATTTGCTACACTGAAAAAATATTTCCCACATCCCAATGACTATATTTGTTTTCTAATGGTTTACTTAAATTGAGTAAAAATTCTTCCTTAATAGAGAACTAAATAAGAGCAAGACAGCATGGCCCCACAAAGTTAGTACAATGGAAATGAGCATTTGTATTGCTACTGATTGTATTTATGTATATATTTCTGTCTAGAATACATAGAATTTAGCAAGCATACTCTTTATAAAAATTCCCATAGTTACAGTTGTAAAAGGGTAACGCTATCTAAGAGCAGCTCACAAAAGTCTGTAACAGGTTCGTTGTTGTCTGAGAGTAAAACTAAATGAAGACAATGAAAAATTTCTTAAGCAAGGAAAGCAAGCACTTCCTGAAAGATGTTTAACTCTTGGCAGAGAAACAACATGAATTTAGACTAAGTAAAGGAATATAAGTGAAATAAATTATGCACTGAATTATCCTTCAGACAAGACAGCAATGAGAAGAGTTTTACTAAAATTGTACAACATGATGATTTATGCACTAAACTTAAGGTAAAAGTATATCATCATGAGGTGGTTTGTGTCCCAAAACAAAAGGCAAAATTCATCATTATATAATGTACATCTTTGTCTTTTGTGACCTTTCTTAATAGATGTCTTATTTTATCTGAAATAAGTATAGTTGTTCCTGATTTCTTCAGACTACCATTCACTTGACATTTCATTCTCTACCACTTCACTTTGAGCCTGTTTGTCCTGAGAGCAGAAGCAAGTCTCCTAAAGGCAACAGGTAGTTGGATTTTGCATTTTAATTGACCTAGCTACTTTATGCCTTTTGACTGGAGAGTTCAGTTCATCTACATGTGGTAATAGAAACTAGATTATCAGTGGTTAGCATAATATAGTATATACAGATGTTGAAGTATAATGCTATATACCTGAAACATATTTGTTATAAACCAATATTACTTGAAAATAAGAAGGAACATCAATAATGAAATAATAATAATAATAATAATAATAATAAAGTAATACTCTGACATAAGAACCATATAAATGAGTATTAGTCAAACAATACATGTGCTCTCACTTTTTATCCTTTGTATTCTATTTGATCCTGCACAATTTTGTCAGATAACCCAGGGTTAAAATAACACTTTTTTAAAATAATTTGTAAGAAGCACCTCAAATATTTTCTTATTTAATAAAGTTATAGTTTCACGCTCACTCCAATTCCAAAATTAATATTTAGTTTTTATTATTATTTATGTTTTGGGCACTAAAAATATAACAATGACCAAGACAAACTCTTAAATTTTTTTTTGTTTTAATGGGAAAAACCAACAAAAAATAAGAATGAGATTGCAACAGTTGTTATATAGAGAATCAAAAATAGACTTCAGTCTTCAGAAAAGAAGACAAATTAATATTTGAACTGCAAAACTGATAACCAGGCAAAAATCAGGCGCAAGAATATCAAGACAGAAGCAATAATTAGTGTGGAAGTCCAAAGAGAGGGGTCTGGACTTGATCAAAGCACAGAAATAGAATTATTGAAGGTAAAGTAGAGAACAAGTGGGGAAGTTAAATTAAATGTAGTTAGAAAGCTAGGCAGTGGCCTATAAAGAGCTTAGAATTTTACTGAATTTTAAAATATTCAACAATTGACAAAATTGCTTAGTAAGTGAATTAATTTGATTGTCTCAAAAAAAATCTTTGAAAAGCTATGAGGCTCAGTATTGAAACTAACTATTCAAAAAAGAAAGCCAGTAAAAGATAGTGGCCCTACATAACGATTCTCGTAATAGAAATGGAGAGAAGTGAACAGATATCAGAAAGTATGTGGACTTGCTGATCGACTGGATATGGGTACTTAGAGTGAAAGAATATGCCAGAAAAATTTCTAGATATTTATTGGATGCTATTGCAACTTGAGGGGTGGTGGCAGAAACCAAGTTTTATTTTTATTCATTTTAAATGTACTCTCTGATAGAAAGCACAAATAAAAATGCTAAGCTGTTAAATATTCATTTATGAAGCTCACTAAGTGGTGAGGGATAAAGACGTTCTCTTGAGAATCATCCTATTAAGATACTTAAAACAATGCAATAGAATGAACAAAAAGGTAGTTTGAATAAATAGCCTAAAAAATATTAGATTATAAAATATGAACAGTATACAACAAAGTTGTAAATTCCCAATTTGGGAATATTATGAGGATTTTGAATGATTAGACAATTTTTTTAAGTATAGATAATATTCAGGACATACTGATCAATGGAAAATGAATAAAGAATTTAAGAAAAGATCACTAGAATAACTTGTGCTGCACTGAGGACAAATGGACAACTAACACATATCTGAAAAATTTCCAAGCATTTACAAAACTTCAACATTTTAATAAAAAGATTCTAAAATAAGATAAAAGATTTGTACTGGTTTCTCCTTAGTTTTCTCACTGACTTAGAGATTAGTCCATATTTTGATATCTTGAAGGTGATATAGTGAATGTAAAAAAGGTTAAATGATTCCTCAAAGTCCTGAGAATAAATTATGCTTTCATCATAAAATGAGAACTGATGAGTTAAGTATTCATACAGTGTGGGAAATAAATTTGCAAAAGCATAAAGACTAACAATGGTCTTACTGTTGTGAATGCTTTTAACTCTATTAACAGTGATACGAAACAGTTTTGGGAGAAATGTTTTTAGCTGGCAAGTTTGTACATTTTGAGGCAATTAACTTTTACTAGAAATATTTTGGAAACAAAATAAAAAGAACTGAATAGTTTAATTGTAGTCATAGATATGAAGTGATATGAAAAAGTTATAAAACTAATTAAGAGTGACAGTTTAGTCAAAATACAAATCCTTTATAATTTCTAAGCTATTCTTTTTTTGGATATTTATGACAATTTGTTACATTAAATTTTATAGACTGAAATGTTATTTTCTTACTATTGAACAAAATTTAAATAAACTATTTGATCCATATCTCCTCAATCTAATCAAGTCTTTCAAATATTTATTTAGCAACTTTCTCTACTTAGTTTTTCCTTGATCCAACCCATATTTTTTGATGTAAGTCATATTTTAGCAACTGAAATGACCAATTACCACAAATGTTTATTATATCTATATATTGATCATTCATTTTATATATATATCATTATATATTCATGTATATTTCATTATACATAATTTAATATCTTTCTATATATTCATTACAATATCATTATATATAATTAATTATTTATCAATATATATCAATGTTTTAACGTATAAAATATGATCCACATCAAGAGATAACACTGACTGACTACTGGTCATAATGGTATCTAAAAAGAATAGACGATAGATGTGACTATATAAATATCTATATATGGCATACATTTATATATCTCTATATATGTATATATACTTGTATATACAAGTATATATACATATATATGTGTGTATGTATATATATGCAGTATCCTTTGTGGGAATTCTAGTGAAATCTTCACCCTACTCAAAAATATATAATGTATCCCATTTTCTTTATGGTCTTTCTTTTTTAAGAGTGGGAATAAAAAGGTAAGGGACTAAACATGACCTATTTTTATGTATTGCATAAAAAAGTCATTATGATCATATACCATATGATTTATGGATTAAAAATTTACAGTCTTCAGACTAGATAGACTACTTTACAGATTAACTGAGATCCTAATCCAATTTTATTATATCTAGCTTCATTTAAGACATTCCAGGAATTCAGAATGTTATCAAACCCCCTCCTTTAAGATTTCTCATTAGTATCTTCTCCTGTCAGTTTAACTAACATTGGTTTCCTATAAATACAGTAAAAATGGTTGCAGACATTTCTAGATACCATCCTCACCCATATAACCATTATTTCCATAAAACAGTTTTTGTTTTTACTCCAATTAAACTGACTAAAAGCCCATGTCCACACCTAATTTAATCAGTCTATCTAGGTATTGAATATGTTAAGTACCCTAAAACAAATTAGATACTCCAACTCTGTTTGGATAGGGTAACTTTGACCATGTTTCAGGAATCCATAAATGAACATTAGGTTGTTTTAAGAAAGAAAAGACCATCTATACAAGACAGCAAACAACAAAAATGTACTACACTTCTCTTCTTTTCCTTTATTTGAAGTCATAAGAATTAGGATGTTGTGTCAAGAGAGAGATTTCTGGGCTGAATTTTTTCTTCACTGAATTCTTCTAATGTAACTTTTAATATTGACATGCTTAGAAGTCTTAAAGCAGTTGAAGGACTTGATTCATATATTGAGTAGGAGAAAATTTATAAGGGCTTCATAGAAGCAAATAATATATTTTCAAAGGGTTATCATTTTATTTCTAATTTATGCATGGACAAACTTACCTAAGTAGTTGTGTTCACAGTTATGTCTAAAAATAACATCTACCCTATAAGTACAGCAGGTAATTGAGATAGGTGCTTGCATACACCTCTAAAGCAACTTTGCTCCCAACATATTTAAAATGTTTGACATTTTCCACCAGCAAACAGTTCATAATTATCATTCTTTCAGTTTCTTAGAGTCTGAATTTTTTAGGTTAATTTCAATAAATACCTTAATTATGGATTATAGTTTACTTCTTAAATCATAGATATATATGTTACAAGTTACTTACAGAATTTGTTAGGATAAGAAGTTAAACAGGGGGAATGGAAAGTTTTAATTTCTAGAAGCCAGCATTGTGTGAAATTGCCCTAGATATCTCACATGACAGAGGGAGAGCATCTGTCAAGTGCCTGGTAGTGCGATTTATCTATACATAGAATTTTTTGACTTTGAATATTAACTTGGAATCCACCTTTCAGCCTGATTCACAAATGTGTATGTGACTATTGAATAGAAAGAATGTGCCATTCCCCGGATAGGTTGTCTCCACCCTGTGGTCTCGCTCATGTTTATCTTGTTATCTTTTACCTACTCTTTTTCCCACAGATTTTTTTTAAACTGGATGCTGAATCATGTCAATTTTCATTCTGCCACCGATAGAAGAATACATTTGATTCATCTTGAAGAAAGAATGGAGCAAACTTGGTCATGATGACATTTTAATTTCTACTAGTGGAGTACATTTTTTGTTATTACATACACTAGCTAAAGTGATCCTTTGATTTTTGGCAAATTGCTATTATTAAACTGATCTTGTACAAATTCATATGCAAAAGTGTCTATTTCTCATGTGGAATCTAATTAGCTAAATGTTTGCCTTGACTCATTTTTGTGAGGAAAAAAAATATGATTAAGGGCTGAGAGATAGTATGAGAATCACTAACCTTGTATGAAAAGATGTGGTTATTTTTACAGTGACATATCATACATATTGAAAAACCCACTTTGTTTCCTGTCTTGATAATTGAAGGGAATGTCACACTTTATCACAGATTAGTGCAAATACACTCTTTTTACTCATAGAAGTTCAAGAGCCTTCTGAAATCTATTCACAGACTTATTAAGGTTCAAACATCTTAGGAATCTTATGCTAGAATTCTGAACCACTTTGGTCTCCATAATTATCCAAATTAACAGAAACATGTGCTGGAGTTCCATACTTCATTGTCTTCCTCAGGATATCATTTCTCAAATACTGAGTGATTTCTGGGGAGAATGGAGTTGTACTGCGAAAAATAACATTGCAATTCTTGGAAATAAAGGTCCTTAACTATAACAAATATAGCAACACTATGACTTAGAAGTTGGGCTCAGTGAGGCAAAAAATTCTACAAATTCAATTTGAAAGTTAAATCTAATGTAATAAATAATTTGGTAAAGTATAACCATCACGTATTTACAAAAAGAAGTCTAAGAGCTGCCGTAATATCCTAGAACTTTTATTAGGTGTGGCTCAAGCATTATATTTGAGCACAAAAATAAAATTGTCCTTCCTATCAATAGTTGGTAAAATGGAGCTGGCCAGTTGCAAGTATGTGATTAACTTGATACACTTTATATAGTTTAATATGATAATCTTTATCAAAGATGTTAACATACATATTTTTAAAGTCCCCAAATAGCTCAGTAGTTTCTCAAGAGAATCTCTTGGTTCTCAAAAGTTACCTGCATCAACTCCACAGAATCCCTAGGACTTGGCAGAGTGAAGTTGAAAAACACTGACTGGTGCTCAACAGACACGTTCTTGGCTAACTGTAATAATACACTGCAATATAAGAAACTGCTAATTTGCTGAGTAAATATTTGATTTTTTTCTCTAGGAATGTTAAAATAAACAAAAAGACAAAATAACTAAACAGTCCAATGAGAAATGACTACAGGTAACAACAGCATACAACAGGAAAAGCACATGGTTTAATTATTATAGTACTATGAGTTAAGCGTAATGACAGAATTTGATGCAAAAATCTAAAGAAAACACAGAGGAGGGTCGTATAAGCTAGACTGAGAGGCTAAGCACATTTCTCAGAAATAATAAAGGTGAACTTGAGTTTTGAAGAATAAATAAACATTAACTTGCTAAAGCGGGAGGCATTTATGACCACAGAAGAGTATATGCAATGTAAGAATACTTGAAATTACCTAGCATGCTCAGTGTAAATGAAATAAATGATCATAACAGAAATAAAGAGGATTATGCATGAAAGTTAGACCGATCATGAAGGGACTTTTTCTAATAACGTAAAATATTTATTCCCTTAAAGACTTTTTAGTGTTTGAAACATAAATGCCATAACCGTATTTTTATTGTAAATATTCCCCAAAAGGATGATGAAATGAGTGAAAGATCGATTGGGTACAGAGAGATCAGTTAAGAGGTAATATTAATTCAGACAGTAGCGATGAAGAGAAATAAATAATTGAATCATGGAAACAGAGTTTCAAAAAGGAACAAACACCAGGAAGGTATAATCTATAGGTTTATATAGTTGAAATAATGATTAAGGAAGGAGAAAGAGAGTAGTAGATGCAATTTCAGATTGTCATAAAGGTAGAAGTTACTTAGATAGGAAATTGACAAATAAATTTCAAGGAAAAGAATATGAATTCAACTTTGAATGCTTTATATATTTAAGCGATAATCAAAGTTTATTGTATAAGGGCCAGAAAAAACATATGATGCAAAATTTAGCAATATGGTTATCGCTAAATGTATGCTGTTTCCTTAGAAAGTAATGTGTTATATAAATATATAGTTACCTATTTGTATTAGATATTTGAAAGACTATACCAATATTAAATGTAACACTGTTAATTTCATAATATAAAAATAAAATTTTAAAGATATTTATGCTTCTTTCATATCAGGAACTGCTTGACATTTAAGTGTCTAAAGAAGAATGAGTTGGGGATGGTCATTAAAAAATACAACCAACCAAATCTGGGAAAGAGTGCTATTTGCGTGGAAGAAATCTCTTGACATAAGAAATAAATCATTGTATGATAGATGACTGAATATAGTTAAAAACTTTCAAAAACACCAGAGACAAAAGTAAGCTTGTTTCACATTGTATAAATGTAAGAAAATAAAACAAATATATTTTTTTAAATTTTCTTTCATTCATGTTTTAAATCATATGGAGAAAAATACAGATGTCCATAACAATGAATTGAAAAAAATGATTCAAAAAGTTAAAACTGAATGTGAAGTTTAGAAATGTGAGATAATTTAACTGACACTTTTTAAAATTTATATATACAAAACGATGGCTTTAGCCTTTAAGAAAAATGTGTATAATTTAAAATAATAAAATTTCAACTTCCATAAAATAAAAATTCTTAATAATAGCTATATATCATGGTTTAACTGGAAACAGCTTTATCTTTAAAAAACAATGTACATTTACAATCAATGGTATTTTAAATTTGATGAAAAACTGTATTTACTGCAGCAACAAATGGATAATAAACAAGTTTCTATAGTCTTCCCTCTCTCCTCGTCCCTCCTGGTAATGTTTTATTTTTTCCTACCCAGAAGTGGAAAAGAACTAGGAACAGATTAGCCCAAGAAACACCCCACAGAGCATGTTGGCTCAATTAGTCCGCTCCAGGCCCCATTTAGTCTCTGAAACTTGGAGCTATTAATTGTGAATCTGTATAGTCACCCAGCAGAGAAAAGAAAGAAAAAAGGTGGAAGTATGAGCATATGAGATAGGGGAGTGGGAGAGAGAGGGACAGAGAGAGTAGGAGAAGTCGGGGGAGAGGTGGGGAAAGGAGAGGGAGCGGGGAGAAGAGAGAAGATAGAAGAGAAGAAAGAAGAGAGAGAAAACAGACTGATTGACAACAGAAATTCCCAAGTCATACAGGGTTTCATTATCTATCTTGAAGGACATAAGAGATATGAAATTGCTCCAGGACAGTAAAGACAAGGCTTTGAAGCTCTGAAACAGATTCTGACTATGATGTTTCCAGTTAGACTGTAACACAGGCTGTACAAGTCAGAGCTGTAGTCAAAGTAGGGAGAGTCTGAAGTGTGGTTTAGCCACACTAAGGAAATACCACAGAAATGAAATGTCTTGGAAGTTGAAAAATAAATGAAAGATTGTCATGGAAAGTTTCAAGGAAATTTCCCTTGAAGTGGTACATGAGTTAAAAACTACAAATACCTCAGCCTTGGTATGAGTCTTTGGGTCTCTAAGTCTTCTGCTAAAATGTACCAAGGAAAATCAAACAAAGCTCTTGAGTACCTAATCGAAGGGGAACAAACAAATCATTTTACTGTTGCAATTAGATATCCATTCAATGTTATGGAACATATGTGCCTAGACAAAGATTCAGAAGAAATTCTACAAATGTTGGCAAGAGATAGTTATACAATTACACATTTATATCCAAACCTTTCGAGATTTCCTCCATATTTGTGACATACAAGATTCCCTTTTGGGATGTCTACTACCGATACAATGGAAGATAATTTAGAAATTAGAAAGAATTCTAAAAAGCAAATAATAAAAAGAAAATCTGCATTTAGAGCATGGTCTGTACATATGTTAATTTTATATTTCTGTATAGAAATTATAACAAACTTAGTGACTTAAAACTTTCTATTAGAAGTCCAGGAACAGTATGACTGCGATCCTTGCATAAGGTCTTTCTGGCTGATAATCAAGGTGTCAGGCTGCTGTGTTCTCAACTGAAATTTGCAGTACTCTTTCAGCTTGATGGATCAATTTAGTTGTCATTTCCTGACTAGTTGTTAGATGGAGACCACTTTCTTCTACTAGGAGTCATCTGACCCTCTCCATTTTCAAGACCATTAAGAGACAATCTCTTTCACATGGGATTCTTCTCATACCTCCAACCTCTCTGATAAAAGCCTACACCTTTTTAAGGGTTCACATGACTGAGTCAGCCACAGACAAAATATACTCCCCTTTTAAAAGTCAACTCAAGTGTGACTTTAATTATATCATAAAAGTTCCTTCACTGCATCATCCAGATCAGTGTTTCCTTGGGAAATGTATATATACACTGAGGGCCAGGAATCTTAGAAAGCCGTCTTAGAATTCTACCTAATACAAACAATATAGTCATATTTAGGCATTTGGAGATGTGATGTGCTATCAAAAAGAATGCAATTATCTCATAGCTTGTGTTTTTTCATTCTTCATTTTTATAAACAGAAATGTTTTATTATAGATTTATTAATCTTTTCCTGCATTTTTTTATTTTTTGGTGACATGTAAGAAATATTTTTCCTGCTCTAAAATAAAAAAAATCATATTGCTTTCTAAAAATTTCCTTTTTTACTTTTTACATGTAGGTCTTTAACGCAACTGGAAAGTATCGTTGTAAGGTAAAAACTAATTATCTTTTGCCCCCTATTTTCTTGTTTTTCACATATGGCTAACCAATTTCCTCTGTACTACTTACAAAAAATTTCCATCAATTCAGCTACCAGTCTATATTGTTAATATAGAATAAATTTAAAATAATGTTTTTTTCTCAACTCTGTGTTGTTGCTTTTAACTGGTCACTTTGCCAACCCCATACTGGGAGACTAAATGCCCCACTGGCTCCGAAAGGTAAAATACAAAGTGTGACTCATGAGGAGGTACACTATTCAAAAGTAACTACCTGATTTCTTAATCAATTCAGATAGAGATCTAAGGAACATGTGTGTGAACAAATATCAAGTGTATGGGATAATGGCGGAAAGAACTTATGTTAAATCAAGCCACTAGAACTACTTCTACCTAGGAACACAGGAAACCCAAAGCAATACCACATTCCTAGAGGGATTGCAGTCATTAGTGTCACTGTAAAGGACTTGAAGTTTATAGGAATAGTGCTTCTCATCACATCCCTACTACAATCATACATTTAGACTGTGCATAGAGAGGTGGATCTAGAGAATGACAGTGGATTACTGTGAAATTGCCATTTTGTGGTGATTCCAATTACAGTTACTATACCAGATGAAGTTTACTGAACAAAGGAACACATCCTCTGGAACCTAATATACAGCTAATGATCACATCAATTGCTATGATAAAAGCTTTTGACAAAATTCAACCCACATCCATTTACAATATACTTCTTTTTTAAAAACAACTTTCTAGCAAATTAGGTACATAGCCCTGATAAAGAATATTTATTAAAAAAGAAGAAAATCACCTCAGCTAACATCATACTTAATAAAAAGCTGAATATTTTCTCTTCAGAATTGAGAGAAAGGCAATGATACCTTGTACTATTCAAAAGAATATTAAAGTTCTAGCTAACCATAAGGTAAGAAAAGGAAATAAAAGCTATCTGAATGAGAAAGGGAGAAAAATAATTTCCCCTTATCTCTTATTGCCAATGACATGTGCAGTGTAGAAAATTTAATATATATGCCCACATATGTTGTGGATATGTATATATATCTTGGGTATTATATATATACATATATATGAGTGTGTGTGTGTGTGTGTGTAGTTAAAATCTCAACAAGGTGAAGGATCAATGATAAGTTTGCATACCACATAATGCACACACACTACTGCAAAAGTGCACATGCATATTTCTACTCCTATATCCTACAAAAATGAGGAAATCAAAATTAAACCCACAACAGCCTTTATAAACTCTCAAAAAGAAATAAAATACCTAAAACTATACACCTGGGAAAACTAAAAGAAACTGTATGCTGAAAATTATAAAATTCTGATGAAAGAATTCAAAGAAGACCAAATTAAACAGAGACATACAAATTTCATGAATTGGAAAACTCAATTCAGCAAAGTTGTCGATAGACTATAGTTTTAGCATACAGGTTTAGCACAAAGCCTATCGAATCCTCACAAGATTTTTTTATACCCATAAAGGAACTTATTCTAAAATGTATGGGAAAATTTCAGGTAACTAGAATAGCAAAAACAACATGTATATAAGAAAAAATAAATGGTAGAAATTATCAATGTTAAAACTTGCTATGAAAGTATGGTAGCCAAGAAATTGTGGGTGTTGGCAGAGTAATAGACATATAGATCAGTGGAATAGAGAACTTGATTCAAAATAAATATTGTATTTAAAGATAAACCATCAAACTGCAAAAAGTTTATACGAAAACATATCAATACACCTTTGTGTCCCGAGGCTATAAGAAAAGATGATAGACATAATACCGAAAGCATAATAAATTTTAAAAAGATTCTCAAGTTGGATTTTGTCAAAACTAAAAACTTGTTCACTATAAAAGATCCTTGTAAAGTTTATTAAAATCAATCCACAGATTATGAGTTAAATGCAGACTACATATCTGAAAAAGTCTTATACTTTAGAGCATATTTCAAAATTCAAAAGAAATCTATATAACTTGAAAGCAAAAGACATGTTTATAATAAGTACACAAAGAAGCACAAGAGATATTCAACATTATTAGTCATTAGATAAATGCAAATAAGATCACAATGACATGTTACTACACATCTATTAGATAAAGTGAAATAGTAGCAGTTGATAATATTAACTGCAGTTGAGATTGCAGAATATCTGGATCTTTCTGACTTGTGGGAAAGTAAAATGGTACAGCCACTCTTAAAAATAGTACAGCAGTACCATTAGTTGTTGCTTTTAACTAGTCATATAAGATACCACTACTGGAGAAAAATGAGTGAAGAGTATACAGAATTCTACCATTTTGCCACTTCTTCTGGGTTTATACTTCAAAATAAATTTTAAAAACAAAATTTTTTTTTAAAGTTCACTGTAGTTACCTAAAAATATATTTTTTTTATATCTTGTATAGGTTTATTTTTATATGTGTGTGTACATATATGTTTGTGTATCTTAGGAATAACGATCAATATATAATTTTTAGAAATTTTATTATCCCTTTTTAGCTTATAAATGTTGGCAGTGACTGTGTGCAATCTTGTCTGTGCAATTACATGTGTGTTTCTGTATGTACATTTATTATATAGATATATAATACAACATCTGAGCTCTACCAGAAATGTTAAAACTAGCATTCATTTGTTTATGTTTGGAAATTATATTAGCCACATACATCAAAATTATAACTTCATTACTGAACTCAATATTTTGTAAAACTTCTAACACATAAAATTAAATATTCTGATTAAAAAAAATAAACTAAATCTCTTGAGTACCTCTGTAGGTGATGTGATTACAGTAAAATATTTTGTACCACTCTCCCAAATTATTTCCTTGTCATTTGACTTTCAAAATATATTTGAGAATAAAGAAAGTTTATATGCACTTAGAATCTCTGTATAGGAATAGTAGTTGAGAAGAAATGACTTAGTCACACACTCTAATGTATACAAATTACTACAGATATGAGACCTTTGCTGAGAACAGATTTCAAAGTGAGAGCCCTAGACAGAGGACACAAGACTCCTGAGGAAGGTGAAGACGAGAGAAGTAATAAAGATGGTGCCCAAATTAGGACACTTTTTCTCAGGAAGTTCAAGTGCTATTTCCAACTCACTGGGTCAGGTTGCTTAGATTTGTGGTTTAATAAATTGGTTTATGTGTCAAGCTATCTAGGCAACTGTTCAGGATAAAAATCCAAGAAGTGCCCTAAAAATCACCAAAATGTAAAAAGGAGGTCATACTAACCGGAAACCTTTTAGAGGAAAAATTATATGAGACTGGGGAAATTCTTTGATAATTTATTTAAGCATATGAATAAAGCCTGGGAAGGCATCAAGTATCAATAAAGAAACATTAAACTTCTTTCTTAGAAATGGACCCCATTAACTACAGGATTATGTTTTTTGCCAAGTAGAATATGGGACTGGGATGAATTGTCTGAAGAAAAAGGAAAAAACTGATCAGTCCTAATGAGCTGCTGTTCCTCCTTTTCTGCAAAGAAATAAACCTTATTCTTCAGGAATGAGGAAAAAATACTGAGAGCATATTGGTTTAAAGGTGTGCCCATTTATTAGCTCACGTGGGACATCCACATGTCTGTTTAACTCCGGTGGCATACAGTATATGCCTGTGTGTAAACACATCCAAAAATGTATACAAATATACTTCATGGATTTTTCAGCTAAAGAGAGAATTGTCAATATTGCAAAAACTCTCCTGAAAATGGTGGTTTGGGATTTCACACCCTCATTTTCATTTGGCCTTCTTACTTGAAGTCTAACAGGACTCCTGAATGCTGGCACAGAAATGCTGACATGAATATACAAAGCACATATCAGTTTAGGATTTGGTGTTCTTCTTTATCACCCTGGAAACATGCCACATGGCAAATAAGACTCAATGCTTATACAACTGAATTCTTTCCCTTTTCCCTTAGTATAAGATTACACTCATTTGTTTTTTAAAACCCATGTAACTCTGTCCACTATAATTTGGCAAGATAGTCCAACCTTGAGAGCACAGATAAGTAAAAATTTCAGGCCAATTGTTGATGGCTAAAACTATTTTTCTTTATAGAAAAAGATTTTTTTTTTCTTTACAGAAAAACCATACATATTTGTGAATAGTAATAAAACAGTCTTTTATTGAAGACTGCTGTGAATAAATGTTCAAGAAATATTTCTGTTCTCTATCTGGACTTTTTATTTGTTCCTTGACAGCAATTTATTCTTGGCAAATTACAATTAATATGCATATTTATAATATATAAATATATGTATATAGTATATGTTACTGCAAGCACATATATCGGTACACATGATTTATATATATCACATATATGTAGTCTCTCACTCTCTCTCTCTACACACTCACATAAATTCAACTAGAAAAGTAACCAGAATCAATCTTAAAGAGATTATATACATTCTTCTAATTTTGGAGAATTGTGTAATATTCATATCTTGTTTTTCTACTAACTGAAAACTATTCTTAAACTTATTTTATTCTGTCAATTAAAGTTTCAACTATTATTTCAAAAAATTTCTGAGGTCATAGCTAGATTTTATTAGTCAGTCATGTTTTTATCCATTTATGCCATAAATATCTATTGCTCACTTACTGAGTTCCAAGTATAAACATAAATACGAAATGCATGATCCAGTAAATAAAATGGCAATACATACACACACATATATGTGTGTATATATATGTAGTTATACAGTTATATTAAAATAACTTCTATAACAGAAAAGCATAAGCCATTTGGTTCAACTTTGTGAGAGCTGCCCTTTCTCTTATTTCAAAATCTACATTCCCTTGAAATTAGAATTTGGCTTCTTATATAGATTTGTCTGTAGGGAAATTAAATGTTTCTTTATAAACTGAAACTTCACTCCCTCTTGATAGCTTTATTATGGATTATAAAAGCATAAGTTGATGTTTTGTGTTTATGAAAAAGTAGGAATTCTTAATACAATACATGTAATTATAAATGAAATAAACCTATGGAATTTAAGCTCCATTTCTCCATACTAGTCCTTCTTCCAAAGAATGTAGCATACTTGCTTTTAAATTCTGGTAATAGATACATTAAAAAAACAACAAATGGTAATGCCATTTAACTATTATTTATTAGTCTTTAATAAAAAACTATGTCACAAAAATGGGTGCTTCAAATGTACAAAATTATATCTAGTTCAATATATTGCAAGTAACTATTTCAATAAACAAATACTACTTAATTTTCTCTGCTCAAGAAAATTAATAAAATAAGATCGTATTAATTATATAAAGTCTGTAGATATCAAAGAGAGCTGTTCAAAGTTATTTGGATTTGCTCAGTATTGGGGTTGTGATGGTTATATGTAATAAAATATTTAAAAGAAAAACAAATTATTTCTAAATCCTTTGTGGAAGCTATGTGTATATTATTTCTGTAAATTTAACAATTAGCTTAATTTTAGGAATGACTGCAAATAGCATCACCCAAACTGTAACACCAATGACCTTGGAACATGCCAGTCCAGATTCCTTTAGCAAAAACTGCCACAAAACAGTGACTACACTTGAGTCTGATACATTTACTCAAGTCAAATCATATTTGCATTTAGACTGAATAGATGTATTTAAAATATACAAATATAACCCAATTAAATAATATACTTTTCCTTTGGACATGATTAAAAATTGTCAATTACTTGGTACTTGATGTTCATGCCATAGTGGCATTTTATTTTTATATTTTACTTATGGATGAATGATGTGTGAAGAAAGTGAGGTTTAGAGCTTTTAACAAATTAGCCCAAACACCTACTTACTAGTTAAATAGTTGTCCAGTCAGGACCACAAGCAAAGGCTTACTATAGATCTTTGAACCACGGTACAAAACATTATTAGAAATAAACACTCTTGACAATCATACCTTTAAGGCCCACAGCAATTTTCTTTTGTTCTTTATATCAGAACCACAAGTGTTATGTATATGCACAGAAAGACGAAAAGTTAATCTGATTTTAAAAGCATCATTTTTAATTTTTGAATAAAAGGTACTAGTTTTGTTTTTTCTTGAAGGAAAATATTCCATTTGTGGTTTCTTCAAGAAAGGAATGGATGCAATTGTTTTTTGTTGTTGTTATTGCCAGTGGCCTGTCAAGACATTTCTGTTCCAAATGAAACAAATTGTATATTCAAAAATTCAAGTTAAAGTCTCAAATAAAGGTTAATTATTTTTGTGCCATCCTTGTAGAAGAGGTCTTATTTTACTAAGAACACATAATTAATTTTTCTGTGAATAATTTAGATATGTGAATCCTGCAGGAATTGGAAAGCTAACTTATTTGTTCATTATCTAAGTATAAAATATTCTGTGTTCCAAAAAATTAGAATTAGTTGATTCTTTCTAGCAATTGCATTTGAAATTTGGATTCTGTGTTTATTTTACCTTCTTAGAAATATGGTCATTATTACTTTAGTATGATTGTTTTTACATTATAATCATATATAAGTTTATATTTAAAAAAATTCAAGTTGATTAATAGGAAACTCTTAAAATGTCTTTTATGACAGACCAGTTTTTTAAATATTTTGAAAAAATTAAAGAAAGATAAATCTTTACAGGAAACTGACAGCAAACATACTGTGAATCTTCTGTCTAATAGAGAAAGAAGTCATAAAAAATACAGCAAAAGGACATCAGAAAGAAAAAGCAAATATTTTCTATGTAAAGCCTAAAATAATGTTTATTATCCTAAGATAATTTAGTTGCTTTTCTAAGATCAGAAGTATAGTTACAAGATTATTCATGTAGACGTCTCAGATTTTTAGTGTTAGATCATACTTAAATATTAGGTCAAGTCTATATAAATAATTTTGAAAAAGAAAATTACCTTATCCCCTACAATGTCTTATTAAATTATATATCATTGTATTATATATTGATGCATTAATTTATGTTTGCTCTCAAAATTGAATGCAAATTACTTTTGAATAGACTTTTATTCTTTCATACACTTTTAATACATAAAAGAGTGACAATAACAAAATGTTTATTTACTACTTTAAATTTTTTTTAATTTTAATTTTTTAGAGGTTTCAGATTAACAATAAAATTGAAAGAAGAGTTCACATATTTCAGATACCCTTACCCTCACACATGCCTTCCCTCTTTGTCAACCTCACTCACCAGAATGGTACTTTTTTTTTTAAACCAAATATGAACCTACACTGATACATCATAAATATCCAGAGTATATAATTACCTCAGAATCCGTTAAGGAGTTTGACCCATATTTTCATCAGTTTGTTTTTCATCGTCGAGTTTTAAGAGTTCTTTACATATTTTGGATAAAATTCCTTTATCAGATATGGCTTTTGAAAATATTTCCACCAAATCTGTTACTTATCTCCTAATTCTCTTGATACTGCCTTTCAAGAAGGTATGTTTTTAATTTTAATGAAGTTAAACTTATCCATTATTGCTTTCATGGACTGTGTCTTCGATGTTGTATCTAAAAAGGCATCTCCACAGGATTGCACTATGTTTTATAATTTTATATTTGTTTACTTTTTTGCAATCTAGTTTGTATGTCTCTGTCTGGACTCATTTATTTATATGTGGATGTCCAGCATCATTTGTTGAAAAGATTATCTTTATTGCATTTTATTACCTTTGCTTCTTTGACAAAGGCTATATTTACGGGAGACTATTGCTGAACTCTCTATTCTGTTGCCTTGATTTGCCAATATCACTTGCTGTCTTGTTACTGTAGTGTTATATTTTGAGGTCAGGTAACAACAACTACCCAACTTAGTTCTTCTTCAATATTGTCTTGGCCTAGGTCTTTTGTCTCTCCATATAAACTTTAAAATCAGTTTGTTGGTATCCATTAATAAATTGCTACGATTTCAGTAGGGATGGCACAGGATCTATATAACAAGTTGGAGAGAACTGACATCTTGGCAGTGATGAATCTTTCTATTCATAAACATAAAATATCTCTCCATTTATTTTATTTTTTTCATCAGAGTTTTATAGGGTTACACATATATAACATATTTTGCTAGAATTATACATAGGTGGTTCTTAATTGTGCTAATGCAAATGGTGTTTTGTTTTTAATTTCAGTTTCCACTATTCTTATTGGAATATAAGAAAAAAATTGCCTTTTTTATTAAATCTGTATTGCATAAACTAATTATAATTATTCTTTAGTTCCAAAGTTTTTTGGCAATTCTTTGTATTTACTACATAGACAAGTATGTCATTATGAACAAAGACAGTTTTATGTCTTCCTCTACAATCTGTATGCTTTTCATTCCCTCTCTTTTTCTGATTGTATTAGCAAGGACTTGCAATGGGAACATTGTTGACATGTATGTGATCTCAGAGGAAAGCCTTGAGTTAAATATAGATGTATAATATAGACAGTCTTTATAAAACTGAAACAGCTCTCTTCTGCTCCTAGCTTACTGAGAACTTTACCAAAAATAGGTGTTGAATTTCATCACATGGTCTTTCCTTGTTTCCTGGTATTATTTTATTTTTTACTTTGTTGATATAAAAGATTATATATGAATGCTGAACCAGTTTTGCATACCTATGATAAACTCCTCTTTGCTGCTATATATAATTCTTATAATAATTTTTTGTATTTGATTTGGTAATGTTTTATTGAGAATTTCAAATGTATTTATTTCTTATGTATACATATATGATATATAATATATAATAAATATATACATATATTTCTTTATACATAAATAATTAATATATAACAAATATGCTTTTAAGAATTTCCCAGAAATTTTATTAGGGTATATTAAAGCAACTATGACAAACCAGACACATTCTCTGTCCCAAAACCTATTTTGATATATATTTAATTAGACTTTAAAGTCACCCAAAATTTCATCACTTTTATTTCAATAAAAATAAAGTGTGATGCTAATTTATAAGAAACAGATATTCGTTCTGGTTTGGAAAACCTCTAGAGGAGTAAGATTTGCTGGTATCTTCTTTAAATAAGCACACACTTAGAAAGTCTCCCTAGCTTCACGTCACTTGATTTGATAAAAACAGGAAACATGAATCTATTACCTAATGGGGAGAGAATAAAAAAGACCAAGACATTCTCTGTTATAACGAATTATCTTCTATGGCATGCCTTGGCAGCCTAGTGAGTTAGTCCATAGTAGTAGTCAAGGACCCTGGTTCAAGATCTGGATTCAACAGAACAAGAAAGATGAACAACTAAATAAAAGAGCTTCTAACTTCTCTTTCTTTCTGCCTGTTTGTCTGCTCACCTTCACCCTACCTGCAACTTTCCTCTAAAAAAATTAAAGAAAAAAGAACTATTTTCTAAATTTCTAGTCTTGTTAGATTTTAAATTTGACTTTAAAAGCTGGTGGTAGGCGGACTGGTTCTGTTGTATTAAATGTAGTAAATGATGTCTAGTACATACTGGGTAATTATGTGTTACTATTTCATTTTTAGTTATTCAGATGAAAGTTTCAAATAACAGGAAAAATCCTGTTTAACACCTTGTTACACATGCCTGAAGAAATATTAGAACAAGTATTGATGCCTTGGAAAGTATTATTTATATTGGAGTCTACGTAAATAGTGTTGCCCAATGAGTTGTGCAATATAATAGTTCTTAAAGACCAGAATAATTAAGGAATTTGGCCTTCCAAAGATAAAGAACTGCTTATTTATACATAAAGAGGTTTACCTCTAAAGCTGTAAACACCTTTACTAAATCTTTGAGTATATCAGAACACGAGCTACGTCTATATGCATCAATATTCTGTGAAACTAGTATTCTATATGCAGCCAATCTTCTACAGAAATCTTTCAGAATGCCTTCACAGTGATACAAGCTATAGGTTATATGGGGGTCATAGTAGATAATTTTATTTAAGATTGATTATTCTGAAAACTGAATAAGTTATAGTATTTGAAACCAAATCCAAATGGGGCTTATAGTATTAAACTTATAGTTAAATATTTTAAAAGTTCAGGATTTGGAGTGAGGGGGAAATGGATGGTAAAGGCACAGCCAGTAACATATTGTAAGTGTATACCTTTGTTGAATATATAAAAGCAAATAATAAGTTACAGGAACAATTACATTGAAAAGGGGGTGGGGGAAAAGTTCAAGAAAACTTATGCCAGAGTGTAGTTATTGCAATTCTGGTTTGTTTGAATTTGAAAAGAAATTGTGTTAGGAATAAAATAAGTAGAAGTTGTAGATGAATGCTAGTAGAAACTTCAGGGAGTGCTCTTGATTTAGAGTTTCAGATGCTAGATGTTTAATTAGAAGGACAAATTTAAGACTGATGTCGATAATATACGCCACAGTGACAAAGGAGAACAAAAAGTTAGGTGTTAGTTGTCAGAAAGTACAAGAAGGTTAAATGAAGACAGAATACATCCAAATTCATAGGGATGACTATTACTGTTAATGCTCCAGTTAAGACCATTTGAAGACTTTGGTTTCACCATCACCTTGTAAGGGCTCTAAAAGTTGTCACATCCATCATATAATAAGAAAAAAATGGACAAACAGAATCAATTACTCTTCTTGGATGGATCAGAGAATTAAGGTTTAAGAACAAACATTAAAAAAAGACACATGCAGAGAGATACAGTATCCAACACCTACCTTCCAAAGAGGCTACTCATTGAAGCTATAACTAATAGGAACATTTAAATGGAAATTTCATGGAACTACTGCAGACTGAGAATGGGCAACCTGAGAATGAAAAACTTCTGGGATCAGGTGTAGAGGATCCCACATATTTTCATCTTTCCCTCCAGAAATTCTGCCAAATTCTCATGGTGAGGATTTCTGAAGATTTCCCTCATTACCATGAATATAAGGGAATGGAGACTCAGAAGCACTGAAAAATATATCCAGAGTGTTGTCCAGAAAATAAATCTCTTTAGGAAAAAAGATTTTGCCATGGCATAAAGCTAAATGCTTATGCAACCTGTGGAAAGTTAATTGCTCCCCATTTCATTTCTCTCCAATTTTTGTGCCTCATCTTAGTTGAAAAGAAATAAAAATAAAAAACAATATGGGAAATAGGAATCCAGGTTTAAAGAGCAGACTATTCAGTCTACTGCACCTGGGGAGAGAACAAGGGGCAACGGAAAAACACTGTTACGCTCTGTAGATACGAGAACTAAAACACAGAAGTTCAATCAAAAGATGATATAATTCTCACCTTTGCTCACATCTTACCACAAGAACTCCAGCATAATAATATTTGATTACAGGTTAAAAAAAAAAAGTATAAAAACTATGCTGTCTGAAAAAGGTCACTAGTAGGATTTTAAGCCTAGAGGATTTACAGCTATATCAAACATCAAACATATCACAGTTCTTAATCAGATTAACACAAATCCTCACATTAAAAGCCCATTTGCCACAGTTCCTATTACCTGAAAAATCATGTCCAGCTTTTAACGAATACAAATAGGATATGTTGAAAGCAAAGAAAAAATCCAATCTGAAGAGAAAAAGCAATGTCAGAACTAAACTCAAATATGACATGATGTACTATTTACCATATACTTTAAAATAAGTATAATGAATATGTTAGGAAATTCTAATGGAATAACTAGATGTAATTAAAGTACATATGAGTAATGCAAGCAGAGAGATGAAAACTCAGAAAGTTTCAAGAGGAACAAAGTAGCAGAAATGAAGAATACCTTTGATGGACTCATCAGCAAAGGTGCCACAACTGAGACAATGCACTTCATGAAAGTCAAAAGGAACTTCTCAAATTAAAACATAAAAATAAAAAAGGATGAAAAAAAAAAAGAATTCTACATTAGGAACTGTAGATATTTCAAAAGTTGGAGCAGGTTTGTATGATTGGGATATCAAAAGGAAAAGAAACAGAGGACAGTGCAAAAGGAATATTTCAACAAATAACGACCTTCGATGTAGCAATGTAAATAAAAAATTAATAAAAATAAATAAATAAATACAGAATAAAAGTTAAAAAGTAAAGAATGATCAGAAAGTGTTTCAAACTTTCAACAAATATAAAAGTCAGATCCACAAACCAGTTTGGAAAACATGCCACAGCGTACATATAGGAACAAAAACAAATCCACCACAAACCATTACATACTATATATAAAATAGAGAAAGCAAATACAAAGAGAAAATCTTAAGAGAAATCAGGGAATAATACTTTCCTATAGAGGAAGATTAATATGAGTTATATTAGAATCTTACCAGAAGAAAGTGTAGGGAAAGATTTAACATATTGAAATAACTTTATCACAAATTCTATATTCAGAGAAACTATATTTTAAGATTAAAGGATAAATAAGCACTTTGTTAGTTAAATTAAAACTGAAGGAATTCAATCCAAAAGGCCTGCACTTGCAGAAATGTTAGAAGAATATCTTCAGGCAGAATAAAAATGAGCAAGTTTGGAAACTTGAATCTATATAAAAAACCTAAGTGTTGGAGAAGAAACAAGGATAGATAAAATACTGTATTTCATTTATTCTTAATTGATCTAAAGAAAACTATTCAAGGAAAGGATGGCAAAAAATATATTTGGATATCAAACATCTAGATAAAATGAATGACAAATCTCACATGGATTTTGAAGGAAGTATTGAAACTGTTGTATGCCTTTCATACTTAAGCAAAAAAGGTATAATGTTTTATTTGAAGGTGAATGAGGTTAGTTAGAAATGTATATGGCAAGGTCTAGGGCAAGTATTATCAGATAGTTTTTATAGCTACTGAATCTTTTCATTATTGCTACTATTATTATTAATGTTGTTTTAATTGCTATGCAGCTAACTCAAAAGATGAAATTTACATTTTGTAATAATCCTGATGGAACTGGAGGTGATTATGATTAGTGAAATTGGTCAGAAAGAAATAGAGAAGTACATGATGATTTTATTCATCTGTGGAAACAAAACGGACACATAATAAAATTCACAGAATCCGAGATTGTGTTTCCTGGGGTGGGGGGAAGAAAAAACGGGAATGAAGGAATTAAATCGGTGGGGATAGAGGGCACTAGAATTCTGGTGGTAGAAGTTGTGTGAAATGTACATAGATTGAAGTGTGAATTCAATATCCTGTAAATGACATAAAAATTTTAAAGATATGAAATTGATATTCTGAGAGAATATAAAATAGAATAATAAAAAATGCTCAGGTAAACTAGATAAAATAGAAATAAAGGATGCACACTATAAATAGAAAGTGTTACAGACATGGTATATATAAATTCAGCTATAGAAATAATCACATTATAAACGAATGATAAAAATAACACCAATGAAAATCCAACAATTTTCAGATTAAAGAAAAAAGAGACACCTCACCCTACTGTCTATAGGACATGAATTTTAAATAAAGATAAATAATTTAAAAGTAAAGAAATGATAAAGAAGATATACCAGCTAACACAAATCAAAATAAATGGGGAATATATGTATTAATTTCAGAAAAAAACCATAATTCAGAATTAAAAAGATTATCAGGCATAAAGAGGAGCATAACTTAAGGATAAAGTGGTCAATTTTTCAAAGAAACATAAATCTAAATAGGCATGTACCTAAATAAATAAAAAGAGTGTGGAAATAGCTGGAGCAAAAATTGATAGATAAATCACACCATCCTGGAAGCTATCAGTACAGACCAGAAGTTACATAAAAAATGCATTACATTCTAAAAATTAGCTGACATGAAATACTGAAGCAATTAGGCTATATACTTCAGAATATGAATACAGTGGAAACTTAATGTAAGTTAGAAAGAAAAGAAAATCTCACATTGTATGAATGCTTTCTCGTAAAACTTTAATTTTGCATTCTCAATCTAGGAATCACCAGAGTGAAAGAGATCTCAAAACATTTATAAAGAATTATTATTTTGTTCATTGTTTTCCCACATCATGCTGGAAAGTTAAATAAATTCAAAGTGAGTATCACTTGCATGCAATAATTTTTGTGACAAATTCAATAAATCAAAATACTACCTAAGCTAGATATTTAAAGATAATTAAATGCCTTTGCCATTAGCAGCATAACTTTGCAATTATTGAAGTCTGATCAGCAAGTTAGAGGCACTCACACAAAATGTTAAAAATATATAAGCAAATAGTATTTTTTTACACTAAATATTATCTCTACCTGTAAGCAAGGTAAAATATTAAGACGATTTTCAAATAATTATAAGAGGAAACATTATATATAAACACACTTAGTTTTGTTAGTTTGAAGACAAATGTCAGAAGAATTAAATACGTGAATATTTTAAGCCTTCAGTATGCTGCAATGTATGTCAGCTAAATTTTCAAAGTTCTTTAAGTTTAAAGAAATACAATATATTTGGTATGTTTAAAGAAATAAAATATGCATTTGTTTAAATAAGAAACTATCAGCAATTATTAGACTTTTAGGCAGAGTGAGGGATAACAAAACAACCAAATCAAGTTTTTAGGAAAAATGTTTGTTTTGAAATTTAAATATCAAGTAGAACAAAAGGACTGACAGTCAACTTCTCAACACAATAAACTAAAAACAAATATAACACTGTAGTGCAGTGTAAGAACATTACTCAGGCACAAACTTGAAAGTAAGCCCAGAGAATGGCCAATGCTCAGCAAGGACTTGAATGTAACAGATGGACTTTCTGAGATAACTGTCTCTGCCTTCACTGACTGTACCCAAGATATCCTGACCTGGAATTCTGCTGTCCTTTCCTACTAGGCTGCCCTTGATCTTGCCCACTTGACTTTCTGCCCAGTCAATACTCTCCCCTATAAAAGTGCCCTTCTCCCCACCTGTGGCACTTAAGCTTTCCAGAAGCATGCCCTACCTGCCACTGTTGGGGAGGATGGAAATATGTCTGACCTACTACCACTGGAACTCCCATCTTAAGTATAATAAAGACCTGGTCTTGCCACCTGTGTCGTCTCATGATTTCCTCAGACTACTCAGGCAGGGCATTACTCTGCCAGAACTTAAGCACCTGCATAATAAATAACAGCATTCAAATACTTCAAAAATGATAACAATATCAAATTAGAATTATATTCTCAACTGTTCTAGCAAGAATGAGGGGGAAATAAATAAATACCAACAGTAATTTTAAAGTAATAAAAAACAGAGTAATACATTAAGGAGACAAAGAAATGTACCACTAATCTGTCATAAAAGAACTTTCTAAAAAAAATCCTACAGGAAGAATGAAAACTTTATATAAATATAAATTGATG
This sequence comes from Solenodon paradoxus, assembly GCA_004363575.1. Lineage (NCBI taxonomy): Eukaryota > Metazoa > Chordata > Mammalia > Eulipotyphla > Solenodontidae > Solenodon > Solenodon paradoxus. Next base: position 1,208,513 of record RJWH01000122.1, read on the forward strand.
TAGTTATTATGGAAAGCAGTATGAAGATTCCTCAAAAAAAGAAAAAAAAAGAGAATGGGGATTCCATATGATATCATGATCCCCGTTCTGGGTATTTACACAAATACTAATTCAGCAAAGATAAATATACCGCAATATTTATTGCAGTATTACTTGTAATAATTAAGAACTGGAAACAACTTAAGTGCCCCTTGAATGATGAATGGATAAAGAGTTGATGTGATGTGTGTGTGTTTGTGTGTGTGTGTGTGTGTGTGTATGTGAAAATACTACACAGCCCTCATAAAATAAAATTGTGTCATTTGTGACAGCAGGAATGGAACTAGTGGTGATTATACTAAGTGAAATGAATCAGATGGAGAAAAGCAAATGACAGACATCTCACTCCTATGTGGAATGTTAAGAAAGCAAAGAAACAGACAAAACCAAAAATATTGGGCATTGACAATAGAACTGAGGTTACCAGAGGGAAAGGGAGTAGGGTATGGTAGAAAGGAGTAATGGAGTTTTAATGGACAGTGGTGGAAGATGGTTGGTAATTTGATAGTGATATGGTGTGATTTTATATATTTGTTGACCAATGAACTTGCATACCTAAACAAACATAATTTATTAATCAGGGTTACTTCAATATAGATTAATTAAAAATTTAAAAAGAAAATAACTCCATACAAAGAAAGTATAAAAAGATGAGCAAAGAAATTAAGCATGATTTTAAAAAAATCTATATAAAATAATAACAATGTTCTAATCATACATAAATAATATTTACAGGGAAATTACTTTAATTTGGATTTTCTTTTTGTAAAAAGGACAAAGCAAGACCACTGGGCAACATAAGCATCAAAAGGATCGAAGTGAAAAGTCATTAGGATCCTGTGTTTTCCCATGGGACTAATATATTAATTACTTTAATATCAATTATTTGTGTAAATACTAATTTTCCAAGCATGTGAACATGGAAATGGTATTAACATTTTTAAATCAGTGTACGTAGTAAATAGAATAAAACTAAAATGACAATAATTTAAATATTCTTCCCAATTTTTATAAAAATAATGAAAGGATATAAAAAGGAAGACACAAGAGCTATGTGTGTGTGTGTGTGTAAGTATTGTGTCAGTGTAAAAACAGTTTATCAGGTTGAATTATAAAATGGAATAAAAAAGACAAGCAATGACTAACATTCTGCTATTTATTTCCTCTAAGAAATACGTAATTCCATAAATATTTTGGAAAAGTGAAAGAAATAAAATGAAAAAAAATAGATAAAGGAAAATAGTAGTCAAAAGAAACTGCAGTAGCTATATATTGCTCTTAGACAAAAACAGATTTTAGGACACAAAACTTCATTAGAAACAGCATATAATATTTTTAATGCTGAATTCATCAGGGAGTTATTATAATTCTTACTCTGTAGTTACCTAATAAAAAATTTAAAGAAAAACCTACCAAAGGGAAAATAGATTGTCTGCTATTATAATGAAACATTTCAAACACTTATTAATAGGGGAAATAAATACAGAGACTAATAAAGCTATGGAAGATTTGAGCAATTCCTATTTTTACTAAAAACAAAAATAAATCTTTGTAATGGCCTTGATCTTGCTTAAATTTACCCTCTGCTTACTTTTCTGGCCTTATCATTTACTATTTCCTCTGTCATTCACATTGAGGAGTTCTCAGGATCTTCACTCTGAAAATACTTCATATTGGATGCACCTTCTAGTCAGAAAGATCATCACCATCCCAATGATCATCCTCTAAAATGCAATTGACAGCCATTCCACTATCCTTACTGCAGAAATCCCTTATCCTGCCTTTTTTTTGCCCTCTATTACTTATCTTCTTCTAGTATATTATTTAACATTCACATCTTTTGCATTTACTGTTGATGGTCTGTCTTCCCCCAACCACCACCCTCTACTTAAATGCAAACTAATAAAGGGAAGTGATTAGTGTTTCAGTGATGTTCCATGTAACTTAAAAAATACATCAAACATAAAATGTACTCAATTGTCATTAATTTAATGAAAAGACCAAGACGTGGGCTGCAATGGACATAGCTATGCCAAGAAGAGGAGGATGGGAAGATCAAAGGGGAAAATTTTCCGCAAGGAATTCAATTTTGATAAATGAGAAGTAGGAAAAAAATGCTAGAATTTAGCGAAGCCAGTGTGAGACACTTGACGGGTTGTCATATGATGCTCGGCTGTCAAGCTAAGGATCCTTAACTATTTCCTAATTAGAAATAATTACTAAAGAGGATTAAGATATCTGAGGACTACCAGGTTAGGATAATTTAGTTTTGAATTATCGTAGCTGTCTTAGAGTGGCGAACATATTCAGTGACTAAGAGGAAATTAAAATCTAGTGAGGAAAAAAACATTACTATAAAATTATTTATATAAATAATAACAACTAAAGAGTAATATGTCTAAATTTGTTGGTTAAAATTATTTTTTATAAATAATTTTTATTGATGTAACTTTGCTTTATAATATGTTCCAGGTGTGCATCATTATATATCAACATGTGTAGATATACTAAAATAAGAACACTATTAATATAAAGCCCTATTCTATTCTTCACCCTATAATTGATCACTTTTAGTTGATTTGCCCACCCCACTTCTTCCCTTTCTCTGGCAACCTCTAATTTGATATTAGATTCTAAAAGTTTATTTTGTTTCATTTAGTTCTCTGCCTATCGACAGATGATTGTTTATGAAAGTGAGGTATACAGATATAGTGGAGAACGACTCAGCTATACAATAAGATGAAATCATCCTGCCATTTGAAACTAGAGGGTATTGCGCTTAATGAAATAAATCAAAGAAAGACAAGATCATATGATTTCACCTCCTGTGTGGTGAGAAACCAAACCTACAGAAACCAAATCTACACCTTTTTCTTAATAAAAGCATAACTTTAAATTAGAAAACAAGAGTATGTCTAGATGACATAAAATACAGAGGTGCATATCTATCTCAAATAAAAATAAAAAATAATACTTAGATACAAGCACAGAGGATTCAATATTTCTTTCCAGGGGAAATTGTTAAAAGCATGGGATTCCAAAATAGAATTTATTAATTCATTATTTTGCAATGTTGATAATTCCTTTGAATTCTAAATTGTATGAACTTGTTAAAGTGTAAACTTCTTTATTTGTTATTAATCTTTAATTTCACATAATTCTTATGTTTCCCAAAGCTCTTTTTGGCAGACCCTATTCTTCAAAACTATGTCAGATAGGTCAATTTCCTCATTTATTACACAACCAGAAAATATAAATAAATATGTTAACTGCTTAGAGACTTTAGCAATCAGTAAAAACATGCTTCAGATGCAAAAATTGTGATGAAAAGACGAAATGAAAAACATCTATACAGAAGAAAATCTTAATAGACAATTTTTAACTCCTTTGGCTACTATACAAAATTTAATATAGACTCTCTAGGGATCCAAAGATGATTATATCTATAGAAGATTTCAAATTCTGGCAATTTTGTTTAAGTTCACTTGATAGTGTTAGCTTTAAAACATATTTGTAGAATTAAACAATAATCACAACTGGCCACACGCCCGTTTTTAGAAACACATTTTCCTCACCTTTCCTATTAAGTTTTGCTTTGTCTTTATTTTTTAAAGTTGACTGCTCCTCCATTAGGAAAAATGGTGATTTGTACTTTCTTTTAGAATTCACATGAAAGTCATATCCTTTCCTTGTTTTTCTTTACCCATAATATGTTGATATTTTCATATTAGAGCAAAGTGTTAACTTTTATCATTGTAGAAGTTTATATTTTACTATTTAATGTTTAGCTTATTGCTCTGGTCTATACACACAGATAATTCAAGGTGACAACTAGGAAAAATCATTAATATTTCACTACAATTTTCCTTTTGTAAAATATTTTCAGAAGTTCAGTAAGATAAAATAATTTTATAGTAACTTTGTCTCTTCATTCTTTAAGTATATATTTTCAAGTCTAAACGAACCTAAAAGTCATGTTTTATGTAACAGTTCTCAATTTCTTCAATAGCAAAAACATAGAAAAATATTTGCATTACTTTTACAAATCAAAGACACCATCAGTTATAGACACTAATATTAGTATTACATGCATCAATAAGATGTAAAACATTCCATCAGTTTTAAAATAAAACAGAACAAATTTTAAGACAAAATACACACTAATGTTAAAATATAAATAGTCTATTTACTAACAAATTTAAAAACATATTTTGATATATTACACATATTTTGATATATGCATTTTAGATTTTTGTGTTAAAATGTTTATACTACATAGTTTTATGTGGCTCTTGTTGCATGAAATTAACAAATATTAATAGTAACTATATATTTTTGAGGGATGCAGACATATTTTTAACAGTAAACAATAAAATATGTTTTCCCTTTATAGTATCAGGAAATAAACTGAGGATGTTTTGAATAGAATCATTTTTTAAAAAGACACAGATGCATCATGAAAATTAATGAAACAAATAAAGATAAATTGGTTGGAAAATTAGATATAATTTTTGGAGGAAGTCTGCTTCCAGTTAGAATAGTGTAGCTACATCATGGATCTTTCCTCCAACAGACACCAATTATAGTTCCTGGGGAATAAAAAATAATAAGCAATTATCTGGAAACACTGGAGGATCACAAAAAGCTGGCAGAAGATACCAAGGAAGAATCAGTGTGGAAGATGGAAACGACAATGGATGAGGTTTCCCACCCCCCACTTTTTTAAAAATAACTTTTATCCTGAAAGCAGCCCTCAATCCATAACGTGTAATACAGCAAAAACTCAGAAAGAAACTTACCAGCTTTATTGGCTTGAAGACCAATAGGAAAGAATTTGGGGCTATCATGTCAACTGAAAAGGAAAAAGGAAACACACACAAAAAAAGAAATCCATGTGTTAAAAATCCTCAAGTTCAACATATGAACTCTGTCCAAGTCTCTGGCAAACACCTGAATTATTCAGGCAAGTGGCAGACTCCAAACGGCTCAGCTAAGGTTAAAGGAATTAACTCAGATTTCCGCTGTTGCCTCACCTCAGGAAAGGTAGAGTTTTGTTTGAGTTCAGCTCAGTTAAGTGTGTTGTAACAAAAACAAAGAATAATTTTGAGTAATATATATTCTATACCAGAATCTTTACAATATCTTCAATCAAAATGCCCAGGACAATCAGGACACAACAGAAAATGTGACTTGTCTTCAGAAGGTATTGCAATCTACCTGAGATGACTCAGATGTTGGAATTAGTTCATTAAGAATTGCAAAGCAGTTGCTATAATTATGTTTATGAACACACAGAAAAAAAAAGTATGCCTGCAATGAAAAAATAAAAATCTCTACAGATTAAAAAATTGTAAAGGACAAAATGGGTGTTTTAGAGATAAAATATATATAATATGAGATAATTTATATAATATCCTTATGTGATCAGGAGTGGGGGAGGGAAGGAAGGAGGGAAGGAGGAAGAGAAAGAGTGTCATGTGGGGTGAGGACTATAGATAAAGGACTGCTATATGTGAGTTTAAAAACAATCATCTTTAATCCTATTATTCAATAGAATAAAAATACATTATAATTTTGTGTTTATTAAATGAACATCAAAAGAATAAACAAGTTTATTCTTTTGAGTCTTTCTAAAGAAAAATTTGTCATTAGACAACAATAAATGTTGACTCTTTCAGGAAGGTGAATCTAAATAATAAATTCTGATATATTTGTCATACTAAAATATACTTTAAGGATAACTAGAAAATACATATTGTTGAGTAATTTTTAGGTATAAAGTTATATAACATGCTACCATTAAAGTAAACCATCCTTCTGCTTCTTTTGTCCTTATTCTACCTTAGGTGAAACAGAAATATTTATATATGGTCATAATTAAAATGTGCAATCTGGAGGAGAGGAAGAGCATGGATTTTGTTGGAAAAGGTTTCCACTAGTTACTTTGGTAAAAAAAGTTTTAACATGTTGATTTAGAAAATGTGTTACATCCACTAGGATTAGAAACTAAATGATAGTGACAGAAAATTTTAAGAAAGAAATTTAATATCATTGTTATTGATAGTAATGTTTATATTAATCACCTATTACATTGATGATATATTTTCCATTTTGATCATAATTACAACCTTTATAATATAAAACACCTTAAGGTAAATTTAGGTAAAGAAATTCAGACTTTGTCCATCAGTAGTATGAAGTGTCTACATAAAGATAAAAATTTTAAAGAAGTCATAAATCATGTACTTTTGTTATTTGATTTATTCTAGGCATTCTGGAACATTTGATGCTAATATTTAATGTTTTCCTTGGCTGAATAAAGAAACCCAGAGATCTGAGGGTATTCGTTGGTTTTTTTTCCCCCTCTTTAAAAAACTCTGCAAAGTGTATCCCCAAAGGACAAAGCGAGGAAAAAAAGGAGAATAAAAGTTAAGTCAGTAAAAATAATTTATTATATTTTCAAAAACTTTGATCTTTGCATGAGGAAGTAGTTAGAGCACTGAATTATAAAATATTATTTGTACATAAAATGTTTTGAGATACTTAAATTGCGGGTATTACGCAAGATATCTTAGATAAATAAATATGTACACTTACTCTAAATTACTCCTAATAGTCAAAGTCAATGGAAGTTTTCTCCTTTATTTCCATTTCTGTGATGTGACTCCTCAGATGTTTATTTTAGATATTACAATTAATAAAAATATCACCAATTTAGTGACATTACTAAGCAATCTTATCAGTAAATTATAGAGGATTATTGCAATATAGAGAAATAGCAGCAAGTCTAACAACCTGAAAACTTCTTTCCAAAAAGTCATATAATTGCAAGATTTATAATTTTCCTAGTGGCCTTTACAGCATAATTTAAAGTGTTCCTTACATGTACACAATCATAGGTGATATAGACAGGTGAACAAGAAAGATGACTAAGTTGAAAATTAAAATTTAATGTCACGTCTTATGCTTGAACTATTATTTCCAAGTAGAAGTGGAATGTCATATATATGTATATACATACATATACATACATACATATGCATATACATATACATATCATATATTGTCATAATTACTATTAAAATCACTTTTCTCCTTAACTATAGTAGAAAGAAAATTAAACATTAATAATAAGAAATAAAGGACTCAGATATGCATATAAATTGAAGTTGAATTCTGTAATAATTTAAGAAAAGATTTCAAAAACTCAAAAATAATTTGTACTACAGAATTTTGTAGTACAGAATTTTGTAAAATCTTCAGGAAGTATCTATTTCCAGTGGCATGAAAACATGCTGAGTTGTTCACATCACAAGTAACATGACTTGATATATAACTTTATTTGGTGAATGTAATGAAAGAGCCAAGAACTGCATATTTGAATAGCTTGTTCAATTAATGTTGTCCACCATGACTATGCTAAATTAAATTAAATTTTAAGTGCATTACCAGTCATAAAGACAACGTGGCTGTTTATGTATGAAGACATAGAAAGTCAGCTTCCTAACGCACTTAAAAAGTTAGAAAAAGAAAGAAATAAAATGAAGGAAAACCACAAATAGAGAAGTTAAACTCCGAATTCTAAATTAAATGAATTTGTGACATTAAAACACATTTAGACAGTAGCATATTAACTTAAGAACCAGACATTTATTTAAATAGCATTAAGCTTCATTTTTATTATAAACAACAGTGTCCAAACCGTTTTATATTCCAAACAAAAAAGAATATGCCTTTTTCACAGAAGAGTAACTATTGCCAAAGTATGATTCTTATTACTCATGAACAGAGTTCTCTTTTCTCATATCCACTTGCCAAATGATTTTCAAATAGTTTTTGATAAATATATTTATTAATGGATTATTCCTGATTTCTAGGTAAGTCTACACAAAAATTTCATTAATATAATGAATGCTTGAAACTGATGATACTAACACTAGACTACTTAGGAATAACTTCAGACTCCTCAACCAAACTTAGCCCCTTTAGTATAATAACTATTTCATTCATCTTTATATCACACTGTCACTGACATTGCTGAGTACGTAATAGTCATTTACTATTGACTGAGTAATAAAGGAAGGAAAGAAATAATGAATGGGCAAGCAAAACCATTTAGAAATAAACCTGGAAATTCAAATACAATATGTTAAAAAATCAATATTAAGTTTCAGTATCCTTTAATCTGAAAAGCTGTGGGGTTGTGTTAGGTTAAAATCAAAAGAATAGAAATTCGTAAGACCCTCAATGAAATATATTCTAAAATAAGTCTACTCTTTCTTTTTTTCTCTTCTGTATACTCTCTCTCTTTTTCTTCTATCTCATCACTGATTTCATTTCTTTAGTCTTTCCGGACATCATTTCATTCCAATGAAGACATTAATTTTTCTAAATCACAATGATGTTAGTACATTGGAAAAAAAAAACTAACAAATTAAATATGATTTAAAGAAACTGCTCTCCCAAATCAAAGTGAGTCTTAATTTAAAATTTCTAATTCTAATAAATTCATATATGAATTTAAAAGACAATACAACTGGATCACTTATTTTTTCTTGAAACAAGTGCCCATGTTCTTACTTCTCTGTAAAAATCACTTTCTTCTTGAGTTTTAAAATCCTAGTTTCACAAAGCATAGAACCAACATTACTAATTGTATGAAGTTTTCTTGATATTTCTAAACAGATATGATCCTTATTTCCTCTAAATCTCCAACTTTTTTATGTTGATAATTATAATCTTTCTAGTGGTATAACTATTTTGCATTTCTTAAACCCATCTGATATAAATAAGAACTACCTCATCATGGGAAATCCTCTATTCTACTTTCCATCTGTTATACAAAATAGCTCTAGGTCTTACACAGAATAATCATAAGCCAGTGAATGAAATTAAAAGCCAGTAAATGAAACACAGTCACTCAGATTCACATCTAAGAGACTTTAGTGTCTATAGAAAACCTGAATAACTACTCAGGGAATCCCTTGGTCTGGTGTGTGGTTAGTTACTCTGTGACTCAGAATAAACATGTAGAACCATCTTCGTGGTTTGCTGTTCTTTGAAACAAAATATATTTGAAGAGATGCTATCAGTAAAAACCATTTTCATTCTTTTCCATACAGGTATTGGTCACAGAGAGGAGTCCTAGATGACTAAAGTAGTGGAAATTTTGACTCTTGCCCCACTAATTTTTGTCTGGAAGACTGGTGACCATCCTGTCACTCATGCTTGCTGCTGAATCAGGAAACAATAATGAAAGGGAACCACTAGTACAGTTGGGCGAGTGGCCCAGACATACGCCTACACTTACTGCCAACTATAAGACAATGAAGAGGACATGACCTAAGTCGCCAAACTGGGTATTTTCCTGGTAAACATAAACTAAGTTCTTAGCAGATTGCACATAAAATGGCTCTAAGCAACTTACTACAGTTATTAAAATGAAAAATATTCAGTTTAGTAAATAAATATTTTTAAGTACTACTGCATATGCAAAAATCACATGGCAAACTATTCTCAGCTAATTATAAGATATATTAAGAATTCCATGGAACAAAAATTGTTAATAGTATTATTTAAAATGCAAATATTTGGTGAAATTGCAACTATAAAATATAGTACACAATGATTTCTATAAACTATGTCTAGTAATTTATAATTTTATATTTTTATTGAAAATGCACAAATAAACTACGTAACGTACCTTAAAGATTATTAACATTTAAAGTGAAGATAATAATTTAGATGCCATCTATGGTCTTATAAAGATGAAAAACTTGTATGTATGTCAAGGACCGACTTTCTAAATACGTCATGAACAATATATGTGAATTCTGACACTTGTTCTCTATCTTATTTATTACTGGGTTTCTGGACTGAGCATGAAGCTTGGAAACTAAGAAAATATTTATGAGAAAAACGAAAATTCAGTCTACTAGATTTGAATGTATAAAAGCCATGAAAGATTTCTTAATTGGCTATAATTATTAGTTTAAAAATAATTTTCTTTGGTTATTATAAATTACAAATTTAAAACTGGCAGATATTTTACTATGAATAATGATTTTACCTTAGGGAGATTAAATAATATGATCTGTCTATAAGAATAAGATAAACATTTATGGTCCATCATAGACAGGCTTCAAGATTGATATTTGAGACTGTCTAGCATTTGTACTTAAGAAGCTCTCATAATCAAATTTTGCTAACTTGGAGAAATATTCAGAGTCATTAAAGGTACTGAGAGATATTCTAGCACCAATGAATGTATCTTTTTACATTTCAATTTTACATATTATTTGCATGATATTTTGAGTTTTATAGTAATTTTATAAAGCTACATATATTTAAAGTAAACATACACAACAAATATGCACATTTATAAACACAAACATGTATGTAAAATATACATATATATTTTTACAACACCATGATCACTTTTTATCTCAGCCCCTACATTATGAGTTCTTACAGACTGGAAATGTGTTTTATTCAATGCTTTACTTATCGATTAGGAGGTTACTATTGTATTTTGAGCCAAAGATTGTGGTGCACTGAAGTGATAATTTTAGAGATTGTGAGAATACATAGATTTTGTGCACATTGTGAATCTAGGGGGTCAGAATATGCTGATAAATTTAATTTATGGTATAAGAGAAAAATTTGGTGTCAAAGAAAACTTCAAAGTTTTATTTCCTAATTGGCAGATTGAGACTGTCATTTATTAGGTGAAGAGTTACAGAAAAACAGATATATAATTGTGGTCATAACATTTATGAATATATTATCAGCAATGATTTTTTTATTATAGTTTATTATCTGTAATCACAAGAAAACTTACGGAGCAATGTAAAATATATTATCACACTCATACAGATTCTCCCTTTTAATACTGAGTGATCTAACATTAATCATATTACTTGTTGTTTATATGGCTAGAGAAGAATCAGCCAGCTATAAATATTTAGTCTGCCCAATTGTTCAACATGTGTTTAGAGGAAGTCTAATATTTACTAATTCTGTTTATAATGGAGTGGCATAGATAGCTCTATGAACTGATTTTGTTGGACAAAAAAATATTTTAAAATCTGCTCTCTCTAGCTAATATAGTGATATAGAGAAATCTCATCTACTTTGAGATAATACACAACTAAATTTAAAAAGTTTATGGCAGTGGCTAAATAGCATAACAATTTTTCCTTCCTTGTTAGAAGTAGAGGAAACTGTCATTGAGTGCAGTCTCTCTCATATATTTTAGTTTATGAGAATTCAATAATTATATTTTCTCTCCAGTAGCCCATGTCAGAACACAAAAGACTGCTATTCACAGGTGGAAATGCTTTGAATACTAATTGATGTGAGTTTATAGAGTACAAGAAATTTGACCACTGGCCCTCTTAGCTTTAAAAAGTTTTTCATATAACTATTTTCCTCTGTCTATGATATTAACAAAAGAGCATAAGCTCTGTGCATAAAGTAATTTATTTTTATAATAGTAATAATGGATTTGCATTTGATAATTATATTTATTTTTTGTTTAGATTTATAAGCAAAATTAGTAAGAGGTTCAGTTCATATGTTTAAAATATTCTCAGTACAAAATAAATTGAGTAAAGAAGCAAATTTAAACTCTATCACCTAAGAGCCTATTTACCTGGTTTAAGCATTTCTGATTATCACCATATGTGGTGAATAATAAAATTAACTTAAAATGACTACACTGAATAAAAATTATGAAGGACATTTTCACCTCTAAGAAAGAAGACTTGAAAACTATCTGTACAGGAAACATAACATCTTCTAGTATAAGCAGTAGTCCATGTTCTTTTGTCTTGTCATAAAGAAAAAATCATTTCTAAGATATATGCCCAAATATATTCTAGAGCAAATTCATTGTTTCACAGTTATTAATTTACTTACTATTTCATATTTGTATAGTTTTATATAATTTCTTAAAATAGGCTGGATGCAATTAGGTTTACACTATCAAGATGAAGGAAACCAAGAAATTTTTAGAAAAATAAAGTATCATATTATCAGTTACATACATTTTATAATATAGTAAATATTACTTCTCATACCCACCTAATTATTTTCCAGTATTTGTGATTATAAATTTTTAATAAAATTAATACCACTAATTTCATGAGTTTTGATTGATACACATTTACCTGAACAGAGGCTATGAAAAATGCTACTAACCTGTGAATATCAATAAAATATTTTGACATAATAAATCAGGTCTTAAGTTTAGTTATTAATTTATTGCATTTCAGTGAAGTAACTGCCCTTAACTGATGCAATCTAATCTTCTACCCTTTTGTCTACAGTTAGTAAAGATTAAAAACATCTGCTTATGATCAAATACTCATAATCCCCCCCATTTAGTTAGAAGATTCAGATCCCCCCTGCCCCCTGCTATTTGGAAAGAAGTTTAATGCACACGAAAAGTAGACAGTAACTAAGTCTCCATTACTTTAAATTTTTTCAAGCTTCATTGGAAATGCCAAAGCCCAATCATTGTAATTCTTTACCTCTATACTACCTGAAAATGCTGATATTTTGCACTTAAACAAATTAGGCTAGTATTGAACCAAATGTTGTGTTGGGTTAATTAGGAGTGTTTAATTGCTGCTTAACACAAGTTAAACACAAGTAATTTAAACAATAGTACCCCCAAGCACAACATTAAAAATTTTGCATTCCAAAAGATCTCATTAAAACCAGATGACTAGTTTGGCTTCTACAAAGACTTGGCTCAAACATCCACTTCAAATCTGTACTGTCTTATTTGCTTACATCACAGCATCACTGACAAAAAAACCTGAAGGGTCCTCCAAAGTTTATCTAACCTTTCTTCAAGCAGAGATTCATTTTAAATATCTTAGAGAGCTATCTCATATCTTCTTCCAGATTCATGTGCAGGAAGGAATATTCCAAGAAGTCTTGCATCATTAATTTATATAACTTCTTAATGAGTAAAATGGCAAGCAAAAAGTATTCGTTATTTTAGTTTGCTAGAATTTCCTCAATAAAATCTTAGTCCATTAATTTTTGGCCTCTCTATTATAAAATGAAACATGACTAGCTATAACTATTATTGAATACTACCACACCCTATATTATCTTCAACATACAGAGAACACTTTTTATATATTCTCCATGATAATAAACCATGAGAGATGTAAATCCTAGATAAAAGTATGTAAGTGACTCTCAAAAAATTCATGAAGCCAATATTTTGTTAATATACATTCTTACTATGATAAATTTATAGAGTCAATTATTTAAATACTCATCATTAAAAACAAATAGAATAAAACTTACCAGATTTCTTTAAAAATATTCATTTAAATATATCAAATTATATAGAATAAATCCCTCAGCACAGACAATTTCACAAGGTTAGAGATAAATAACTTTAAGAAGTTTATGAATCAAACATTGAAAATATGTGTACAATATTAAAAATAATCTCATCATATTAGATCAGTTATTATGTAACAGTGCAGTAAATTGAGACCCAAGTCAAGTCTTCCAGCAAAACTGGGAAATCTAAGACATTTATTTAACATATAATTTAGTTTCAGTTGAACTAAACCTGGGAGAGACACAGACAACGGATCAAACAGGATTTCTTCACTGAGGCAAAATGACTGAACTGCCTGATAAAAGAAGAGACACCTGCTAGTGTCACCCAGCCTGTTATCTCAAGCAACAGTGAAAACCTGACGTCCTCTTTGTATTGCCGCTTGCACATGCCCTCTGCCTATGTGATTTCCAGAGACCATTCACTCAGGAAAGTGGATCTGAGACAGAGAGAGGCCTCCCACCTCCTGGATTGGTGCCTCTCTCAATTAAACCTAATTTCCTTCACCAACAACTCATCCTCAGGAGTGTAGACCTTTTCACAGAGCAGGCATTGGGCCTGGGTCTGGAAGCTTACCACTTTTGATGCCATGGATTTAGCAAATTATCCTGAAAACTGCATTATATTATTCAGCAGTTTATTTTATCTTATTAGTAGTATACAACATTATTTGAGGCATAGACACTTCTTTCTGACACAAAACCACAGGTCAACCTAACAAGCAGCTTAAAACAAAATGTAATGAGAAAATATTTCATGACAAATTAAAAACAAACTAGGCAAGGGGTGGAAACAACGGATCAATGTTCATCAATGAATGAATGGATAAATAAAATATGGTGCATAATTACAAGGAAATTAGACAACATTAAACATAAGGAAATTCTGTCACATGAACCTTGAGGATATTGTACTAAAAAAGATAAATGCTCTATGATTCTACTTATATGAGATACCTAAGTAGTAAAATTTATACAAATAGAAAGCAGGATGGTAATTATCAGCCATTGCAGGAAAGGAGAGTTGTTTAATGTGTATAGAGTGTCAGATTTGCAAGATTAAAAATTTCTAGAGCTCTATTTCACAACAATGTGAATATATTTCATGCTTTTGAACTGTACAATTTAAAATGACTAAAGTGCTATATTTTCATGTTACGTATTTTACCCACAATAAAAATGAAATTAAACAAGATAAATCCCAGAATAAGATAATGACGACAGTTATCAGTCTAAATTATTTTAAATATTCCCTTACTAACATGTTTTATGAGTCATACATTTATATTTTACAGAGCTGCCTTAAATTTTTTTAATGATTATAGTTTACTCCATTATACAGAAGAATAACTATCAGCATGTCAGGTCTTCTTAGAATGGGAAGAGACTCCAACCCTTATTAGAAGCCATATAATTGGGAAGAAAAAAATCCAACAGAGAACAATTTGGCACTCTTTATCAAGATTTCTAAAAATTGTATTTTCTCAGACCCAGTCAATCCACTTCTGGAACGCATGCTGTAGACACACTTTGCCAAAATGTCATGTTGCTTTAAAAAAGATAAAGTTCAATACTTTCTAACTACATCTTCTTAAGCAATAGCTAATATTGAAGTAACCCTTTGTGGATTCCATATACCAGTTAACAGAAAAACCAATTAAGATAGTGTACTATTCCTCCTTTTATACAATGTGCAAATATTCAACAAACAAATTTGAACATTTAATAACAGAATTTCAAATATATTTAGAATTCTAACTTAGTTGAAACTATACATTAGAAACCAGATGACCCAATCTCCGGTCACAAAGATCATGGAAAGTTGAACTTTCAGTCAAGCATGTTTGCTTACCCAATTTGGTATATGTTAAGTGGCATGTAGTTCCCATAAATACAGAGAACACAAAAGGTCTTCACCACATCAGAGTTTGGGTAACACTCCATTTCACCAAACACAAATATAATATAACTTCTCTATTCTATATTTATGGGGCAGGTGTTGACCATATAATAATAAGCTTACTAAAGTAATGTCAACTGGCAAAGTATACCCCATGAACAATATTGGTAAATACAGTAGGTTCATGAGGAAAATGCAAAGTTTATTTCTGTTTTCCAAAAGAGAAGAGAGGATACAGCACATAGCAATTACTTTGAGGCTTTTGATTGACAAAAGGTAGCTTCCAATTTCACTACCACAACTCTGAAGAATGCAATCAGTGTGGTCACAGTGTATGGCAGCCCATGATCAAACTCCCTCTGCCAATCAGAACAGAGTATCCTGTTATGGGAGTGTCAAAATTAAAAGTTTCATGCTGCAGCTTTCAGCTCAAGAAAAAGCTAGCACGATGGTTGAGATACTTGTGAAAAAATGGTCTTCTCTGACAAGATCTGGTACAATTAAGTTATCATCAATGCCTCTTAGCTAGTGAAATTAATAACCCTCCCAAGAGAAATTTTTAAATCAGGAAGTATCATAGGCATTTTTACTCAAAACATATCAATTAAAAACAACAAATACTTATTATTGTGTCATATGTACAAGTTGCTCTGCTATTATTCTAAGGAAAATAATGTATAATATTGCTACTATAAAAATTTGAACATGTTTGTCATAAATTCTGCTTAATAAGTTAATGTTAAACAAACTATTCAGATTCACAAGGATCAAATTCTGGGTTAATAACTTTATTGACTATATCTTAATCACCAGCATTCCATTATGGTCTTCTGTAGCATTGTTTTATACAAAATCTAATCCAATCTCTAATTAAAAGCTTTATTCATTTAGTTATTATTCAGTACTAGTGTCCTATGTGCAATGTGGTATGGAGGTGATTTAATACTGTATTACTCAGGGTTTCCCAGAGAAACAGAACCAGTAGGAGATTATAGATAGCATAAACACATACAGATATATATGTGCAAACATAGAGGCATATTCAAAAGACCTTATAAGCTTTTATTTATCTTACATATATAAGAGCAGATTTATTATGGGGATTGGCTCACATGACAATCAAAGCTAAAAAGTCCTATAATCTACCATCTGCAAAATGGAGAGCAAGGGAAGCTGTTTGGTTATAAGTCCCAGTTTGAATCCAAGACTTGAGCCTGGGGCAGGGGCATAAGCGTTTAAGTCCCAGTTCAAGGTCAAAGACCTGAAAACCAGGAACTTCAACGTCTGAAGGCAGGAAAATAAAGATGTTCCAGCTCCAGGAGAGAGAGCAACTTTGCCCTTCAAATGCTAATCTCTTCTGGAATCACCTTATAGACATATCTATCAAGAATGTTTACCAGTTATGTAAGCATTCCATAATCCAGTCAACTTGACACATAATATTAACCAAACAAATACCAACAAATATTATCTTCATAGTAGAAGTAAACAAAATAAATAGCAAAATGAAATGTCTATTATAGTAAAGGCATATGTAGGGTCTATTGGATTACAAAGGAAAAATAATACTGACATGATCAGAATGAGGAGAATATTTCTGTAGAAATTATAAAGTAGAATAAATATTGAAAGTCATTATTCAAATTACTGGAAAAATGACTTTAGGAAATTTCTATTCAATAATTTTCTTCCTATTCCTAATAGGTAACTATTTGTGGGCTTTGCCTTACATACTCAGATAGATTTGAATGTGAATATACAAGTTTGACTAGATAACTCTATTACTGCTATAAGACTGAAAGATGACCCTAACAGAAAAATTACCTTAACATAAAAGTTTATTTTATTCTTTATGACTTCAATATTGTCATGAGATAAGCCAAAAGGAGGAAGACAGATATCAGACAACTTCACTCATATATTACAAATAGATAAATCAAATGAAAAAATAAAATAAAATAAAAAAGTCTATAGAATCAAGTTACTGGTTATCAGAGGGAGGGGAAAGGGGTAGGTAAATCAGGAAAAAAGGATCAGTTATATGGTAAAAGGACAGAATTGGACTGGTAGTAAACATATTATTTTCTTAAATATATAGATGCTGATTTACTTATGATTGACACCTTTAATATTGTTATGAGGCAACGCTTTTTTATAAAGGAATTTTATTATACTATCTGGAGCTTCTAAAATTGACATAAATATCAGGTATTTGAGTATCAATAGGATAATAATAAATCCACCCAAGCACCAAAACCTCCTTTTCTTATCATCTTCACTAAAAAGTTAAGATAAATCACTGATAAACAAGGGTCACTTGCTTCCCGGTGGAAAGGAAATAAAAATTAGGACAACTAACATATTTAATGGGTGTTTTTACATTCATAAGATGACAATTTATGGTAAAAGTTGTGAGTAGGAGTTTAAAAGAATATTTCTTTCCTGTTTCTTTTGGTGACACGAGTCACTCATATTTTTCTTTTGGATTTTGATATGAAGGAAAACTTTGCTCAGTTCAAATTCTTCAAGAAACCTGAAAAAATGCATTAATTTTTGCATATTTTCTTGAGAGAAATTTAACAAACCATGAAATTAAATTCTTTTCAAATGTATGCACAATGTCAGTATAATATTATGATGAAAACCTAGAGTCATGTTTAGAATCTCGTAATGATGTCCAAAGTCCAATCTTATAAATTCTACTTTTATTGACTCCAAGGGATTTTATGGCCACAATATTCTACTTAGTTATGTTATTCTTTAGATTATTATAAAATAATTTGTTGGATTATTCAGATTTTTAACAGATCTATTGAATAAAATCATGATATTAAATAACAATAAATCTCAAGTAAATCTCAAGCCTTTACAAATGCCATCAATGTATATATGCATATGAGTATGCACACACACATATATATTTACATTATGACTCATAACCCATATATAACAGCCTTCTTCATTTCCTGTAAACACTGCAGTTGTTGGTATAGGTTTTTCAGATGTTTTGATGTTTAGAAACAGCAAAACACGTAGTCTATTGTTAAATTTTCACTTGAGCTAACATCAAAATCTATGGGAACAGACATTCCTGGTTACATAAGATGCTTTGTTAACTAAATAAAATTATGGTGACATATCCTTTAATTTTGCATCTAACTCATGGCTTATATCTAGCAATAAAATAAAATCCATCCAGCAAACTTTGTTTACAGGTAGAATAACTGTCTCAAGTATTTTCCTACCCATAAGGTACCATTTACAGACATGCTTATAATAAACATTCATTTAGTAGTTTATCCAAACTGTCAGAAGATTTAATGACGTCCTGTTGAAAATAATGATTGCGTTTACCCTTTTCACATATTTAAGGAATGTTTTGAGTTCAAGGAGAGGGAAACAACTCACATAAGATTACTATAGTAAATTTTTCCAATAGTGTTTATTTTGAGCAGAACAGGGAAGGTACTTGAATAAAATCAGTCTGACTAGACTTAAATGCCACAACTGTGGGTAATGGAAGTTGTTTTTATAGTAGTGAAAGCATGGAGACAGATGAATTTATTTTCTGAGTTAACTTACTTTCAGTGACATGAAAGGAAACTGTGGGATGGTGACTAACACAAGTGGGAAGAATGGAAAGGCTAGAGCAAACCAAAATAGAGTTGGTGTTTAAAACATTTCCTTAATTGTTATGTCTTGACTTAACTCCCCCTCTTTTCCATCATACATCTTTGAATTGCCCTGTATTTAGTTTTTTGAAACATCTGTTACAGCAATAATTGTTTTATAGACAGCAAATATAACTTAGGGGTCTGGTTATAAGTATCTTTAATATCTATTTTAAAGTTAACATGAATCATTTAACATAAAAATTGGAAAAAATTAAAATGACTGTTAGAAATCAAGCCCAGTATGTTAACAGAATATAAAGTCAGAAGCATAAATATTTTTTTCAAAACTTAAAAATTTGTGAATTTTACATGGAAGTTACTTTGTATAAATTTCTGTTCTCTAGTTATTTCTATAAAGTGAAAAAGCTCAGAGAGATTGACAATTCAAGAACATGCTTGATTATATTATTTTCCTAGGTTCTCTCATTACCATATTCTCTAAGACTTTTACAAATGCTGTTTATTTTTAGTTAACACCCCTCACAAATTTTTTTAACTCACAAAAGTTGAATTCCCTGATTTTATTTCTTGATTCTTTTCTCACTCAATATTTTGTCTACCGGTGATGACCCACAGAATTTTCTGTAACAATGATAATTTTCTACAAACTGTACTATCCAATATGGTAGCCTCTAGCTATGTGTGCCTAGTGAGCACTCATTTTAAATGTGGTTAAGGAAATAGTAAAGTATATGAAAGAAATAGCCTTCAGATTATGCTACCCAATACCATCATTATTTCCTGCGTCTATCCTTACTCTTCCCTTCTCCTCAATTCATCTCTTTTGAAGATCTCCCATGTATTCAAAATATTGATCTATCACTTATTGTTTATCTCCAAGTCTCCATGTCACTATATATTTAGTGATTTATCCAGCATACATTTAGTAAGCAACTTGTAGGGTTTAGACACAATAAAGATATGATGTAGAAGATTGGAAGTAAAGAAGAAATTACAAGTGATGACTAGGTAATGGATATTAGCTACATGGAAATTGTCATGATATTTCACAAACTCATATAAATTAACATGTTACCATGTGGGGATTATAAAGATTTTAAGTAAGTGTAATTAATTTATTTATTTAAAGAGGAAGGAAGGAGGACAGGAATGAGTGCAGGCAGTCAGCAAACAGAAAAGAGGAGGAAGATATATTTTATTTATTCAGTTGTTGATTTTAGTTATTTCTACCAGTTAGGGCTGGAAACCCAGGTCCTTGGACTGTATGTGGACTGCTGCCCAGGGACAGGCTTACCACTTGAGCCACTAGAGCATGCTGGTAACTGTAATTTCTTAAAGATGGAAAATATAAATCCTGTTTTTGCCATAGAATTCCTTTGTTCTGGGAAAAATAACATGAATGAACAAAAATACCATAAATAGCAATAATACAATAAACTCAACCTTAAATCAAATATTAAGTATTATTCTGTGTTAGTGTAAATTTCATACAGTGTTTAGGTGGGCATCTTCCGTTTTAGAGATACAGTGTGCAAAGGGACAGGAAGAGTGACACAGGTCATTGCTATCCTCCATGTTTTCTTCTACATATTTGATTATTTCATATAAAAATATTTTGGTTTATAAGATAGTGATTTAGGTTTCATCCTTTATTATATGCTCCTAATTCATACATATAGCATTATAAACAAATATAACTTACTATACAACAAAAGCAATTAAAAAAACACCATCAACTTTTAAGGCGTTGTGGTATATGACTCTGTGATTATTATTGCTATAGCTTGATTATTTAATGAAAGAGTTTGGGTATGGATTGTGGAGAGAAGGACTATTATTTATATAATATGTGTTGCAAAGGATAAAAAAAGAAGGGCCTGCTTTCCCACATAAACTATTGATATTTTTTAAAAAATTATATATTCATAAATTTATATATTTTTAAAATTTATATTTTTGAAAACTATAAATAACTGTAAATGCTAGAGTCACCAATTGTTTATATCATCTTTATTATTTATCTATCTATATTGGTATATATTTTCAAGCATTTGTAAATTAGATTGCAGGCATCATAAATAAGGCAGCATATACATTCTTTTAAAAAAGGAATTCTAATAATCACAGCATCATTATCAGATCTAAAATACTAAAAATAACTTCCTAATATAATTGAATATATAATCCACAATCCTGTTGTTGCTGTCATCTTTTTTTTTCATGACTATACTGTTTTTTTTTGTTTACTTCTTGTTTTGAATGATTATGGCCATTTGTCTTGTAGAGTGCTCCAACTCCTGGATTTTTCTTATTACATTTCCTCATAATCAAATTCATGCAAAATGTGTTCAGCAATAATGACACATAAGTAATGATATGTACTTCCTACTACATCACATCAGGAGGTGCACACCATCAAATTGCCACACTATTGGTGAGACCATTGGATCATGTGATTAATGGCAACTATTGTTAATTCTCTTCATTATATTTTTACCTCGTAATTTATTCAGCAGTGTTGGATGGTAATTTAAAATCATCATGCAAAAATTATTCCCTTAACAATTTCTAAGTAAAGGTTTAAAATTCTATAGTATTAACCAAATCACATTATATTGGGATTATATTGGGATCTAAACATTGGACGTTTTTTAATTTCATCATTTCATCAAAGCTTATTATTTAGCATTCTTCTGTAAAAGGATAACTTTCATTTCTTGGGTTTTTTTTTTTATTTGTTTGGTTTTGGACTCATGCATTTTTAAATATCTATTGAGCTAGCTTTCATTTACAAAACAATCTAACCCCATAGGTTCCCCATTGTTCAAATACATCTCCACATACCCAGCCCACCACCAAATTATAAAAAGTTCTTCACCATTATCTAATTGCCCCTAAGCCCCACCCTATTTCTTACCTATAATCTCAGTTGTATAATTAATGTCCAAACATTAGTGTTTATTGTTTCTTCGCGTTGTTTCTTTATAATCCATATGAGTGAGATCGTCAGTGTATTTATACATTTTTTTTAAGGAATTATAATATAAATCTGCCATTGTTCTACTAGATTCTCAAATTAAGCAATGTAGTGGGAGTCACTTTCAGATCTGTGCTGGGGTCTTTTTTTTCTCCTCTAATCATTATCTTAGTGTTTTAGCACTTAAATATTCATCTCTTTTAATTAATAATATTATTTAGAAACCAGGACCTGTTCATGAGGTGTTGCCATCAATTCTAGACCTATATAGTGGACAGACACAGAAATTGGTCTTTGATATGTTTAATAAGGATTTCAAGATATTTTAGAAAATTAATATTAATAAGGTTTTTTACTTACTTCCTTTATTTTATATTGGTATCTCTTTACGCCAGAGCAAAACCTTTCTTTAAATAGCATTACTGTATTTATTTATTCTAAACTATAATAGAAAATGAGAAATGATATTAGAAATATGCTAATACTATTACGACTAGTAATAAATCTTTGAAATAACTAGATTTTTACTTCCTACTATTTTTATGCTTAAAATGGATCTTATTAAGAATATACTGACCAGTGTGTTCAGAAGTTACTTGAATTATTTTTATCATATGGTTAATTATCAAATAAACACAATGAATTTTTCTATTTTGATTCAATATTTCAGCTTTCCCTCTTTCATTTTTAATATTTTTCTCAATATGTTAACATTAAACTGTTGAGTTTTACTAAAAGATATCTTGGTCCTACCATATCCTTCTTTCCCTTTTCTCCAATATACTATGTAACCATTTTCATAGGTTTTGATTTATCTTTTTCCATGGTTCTTTTTGAGATAAAGTGTATTATATTTTTTCATAAAAGATAAAATATTAAGTTATTAGATGTACTTTTTGCAACATTTACTCATAATATATATCCTGGAAATCATTTTTCCATTTAATACAAATATTTATTATAATGATGACTAAATACTTCTTTTTGTAGCTCTACCATGGTTTATTAAATCAATCTCTTGTGGATGGGCATTTCGTTTTCAAAATTTAATATTATAAATAATATCACAAGTCACTTTATGTACACATTGTTCGATATTTTGGAAGGTTTATCTTCAGAACAAATTCCTTAAAGTGAGATTGCTAGGACAAAGGGCAAATTATAAATAGGATATGTCAGACACTACAAAATTTTCCTCAATAGGGCTTGACCATTTTGCAACAAGTGAGAATCCCTCATTTCCAAAAGATTTCACTATAGAGTGAGGTTTTCCAAACTAATAAATGAGAAATCACACTCAGTAAAGTTTTGTTTTACATTTTTATGAAGAGTAAGATAGTGCATATTTTTATGTTTTATTAACATTTTTTCTGTTCATACCTTTTGTTCATTTTCTCATGTTTTTATCTTTTATTTTTAAATTTCATTTTTTATGCATTTAAGAGTTTAGCTTAAAGTGTCTAACAGTAGGTATAGTTCTAGTTGCTTCTGACCCAAGTAAAGCAAAAGTTCTTGCTCTCAGAGCATGCCATTTTACCAGCCCCATTCTAACAACTGGAAGTTTTTCATATTCAACATAAGATCCATTAACTGGGTGAAGACTTTCCTGAATTATTACTCTCTAGTTTCCCCCTTCCAAAAAGTGAATGATATTTTCTTTCTTTTGTCAACTGGGGGAAAAAAGCAGAAATGACATAGTGTTCTCATGGACGTTTGGAGTTACATGCTCTCTAATAAAATGTAAAATTACAGGGGAATGGTGTAGAGGGAATGATTGACATCAAAGAGCATAGGAATGGAGGGAACACTGTCCTTCTTATATGTGTGTTGTTACGGAGCTTCTGGCCAGTGGCCTTTGCACCCCAGTAAAACTGGAGCACATTGCTGTGTGGTTTTCAAGACCAACTTCTTAATACATTCTAAAGTCCTTTTTTAAACATGTCTGAAATAAAGCAATGGAGCGGAAATGTCAGAATGAAAAACAGTTTAGAGGTTACAATTTTAGGATATGATGATTGATTGCTTTGGACAAGGATTTGCAAAAATACAGGAAATTATGTCTCAACCATGGAACACATCAAAATTCCTCAGAGAGTTTTTTCAAAGTTAACTTTCCAGAGTTTCATTCCAACCCCAGTGAATTAAAAGCTCTGCGACTATGTCCAAGGTTGCTGGTATTGATACACTTGCGGAAAAATGGGGCTACTGGGTGTGAGATGCCAACACCTCTAAGAGTTCTGATAATGAACATATTCCACACAGCTTCATTGACCATTCAAGATTATTTTTGAATTGTATTTTTTAAAATGATCATTGCCCTTTTACAAAATTATTTGTATATTCTGACGCTAATCCTTTGCTAGCTAGCTATATGAAAAATAATGTTCTTAGGTAATAGCTTGTATTTTGATTTTGTTTATGGTTTCTTTAAGTTTAAAAAAATATGTAATAGTCAAGAAATGAAAACAACCTAAACAAATCCAAAAACAATCCATCAACAAATGAGTGGATAAGTAAGGATGATACTTAATCTCAATAAAATGCTTAAAAAAACCCAGAAAGACAGAGTTGCCTTTTCCAACACATGGATGGATATAGTGGGATTATGCTAAGTAGAGTAACTCAGACAGAAAGACAAATATTGGATAATCTCGCTCATAATATAAAGAAAGAAAGTAAACAAAGCAAAACAAAACTAACACTTAGAGACTGACAAAAGAACTGAAATTACCAGAGGGAAAGAGAGTTGAGGTGGGAGCAAAGGGTGCTGGGATTTCAATAGTCAATGGTGGCGGAATATCAGCAATTTGCTTGTGGTGTGTTACATATCTGATGAAGAATGAACCTGTACATGTAAAACTTAAATTGTGCTATAAATCAATGTTACTACAATAAAAAATAGTATTTGGTTAAATGTATCAGTCTTTACTTTTAATTTTTTTTGAACACTTTCTTTAAAGAAAATTTACTAAGCTCAAGTCATAATCTTTAGTGGTTTCTAAAAGTGCTTAAAACCTTTAGTTTTGACATTCACATTTCAACCTTGAATTCACTAACAACTATTTAATAGTGTGAAGAAATACCATTTTATAATTTTCTGTATATATACATTGAAGATGATTCATCACTGTTAGTAGTTCATTAGACTACAATTTTATGTCTATCTGTGAAGCAAGAAAAGACATTAGTTAATACAAAGCAAGTATACAGGGAAGGAATCAAAATCTAGCACACACTTACAGGACACATTCTAGGGATAGGGCTGGATTCATATGTGGACAATCTGCAGATGCACAGGGTCCAATAACAAAAAGGGCTTGAATTTAGTTTAATGGTTAGCTATTACTATATTGAAATTTTTAATTTAAAAAAATAAATGAGGCCCCATCTTTTTCTTTGTACTTGACTCTAGAAATATCTTGGGGATATTTTCTGGCAATATTGTCATTAGCCTGCTCTCATCATTTTATAGTTTCCATTGGTTGAGGCCTTAAGATTTAAGTATATTAATGCTACTCTTTTATTCAAGAATAGATTGTAGATTTAGATTTTATATTTCAGAATTAAAAAATTTCTGCTATTTATCCATATAAAATAAATTTTTAAATGAATATATTAACTTTAGGTACAGATAACAGAAAACTATGAAATTTATTCTGCTATAAAAGAGAGAAAACTATCTAAATCCAATTAGCCTTAAAAAACAAAAAAGAGGTGAGATAGAGAGGATTGTAGTGATTATCAAATTTTAAATAAGATTGTCACACAAGTGTTTTCTCAGACCACACTGACAGAATTTATTTTCTCCCTAATGAAATATTCACTAGTATAATTCATTTTATAATCACAAAGAAGTCTTCTAACAGAGACCTATGACCCTGTATTTAGCATCTTATCTTCATCTAGCTAAGAATTCCAGTTAACTGAGAATTCAGAATGATAAGGAAAATTAGAAAATAATGGCAGCTGACCTAGATTCCAAGAGAAGGACACATGCGGGTCAGATATCACAGTGAGATTTTTTTTTGACAGTATGAAAGCATCCCCATTTTAAGGCAACAGCCCTGTATGTAAAGGTGGAAAGCACCTAATCCAATTTAATTGAATGTGCCTGGCACATCTTTGCTCAGAAAGCAGTAGAGGGACCCAAATCTCATAGCAATACATACATAAATATTAAATTATTATTTTATATTTTCTCTTTTGAAGTCATTTATTCTATCCATATGTGATCCCAGACATTCTAAATTACTACTACTGGTCTGAGCTCCACCCTGCAAATGACAGTGCTAAAACTAGGATCATAAGGAGTGGTGTCCAGGAACAAGTCATTGGGGTAGGATCAGCTAGGTTGAAAAAGGGGACTAGAAAATAAAACTGAAAAGTAACTGGAAGTAGACTACAATTCTGTCATGGGGGCATATGATAAGCTAATTTACTTTCTTAAAAATGAAATGAACTGTACTTCAATACAGCAGTCATCAGTGGTAAACAGGAAACAATGAAAGATATAGTGAAGTACAGAAGACTCTTGAGCTGGTTCTGATCATGAGCCTGATGACCACAGAGAATATTTCCTGTGTTACAAGGGGGAGGATAGAATGGAGAGACATACTTTGCTAGGAGAAAAACAGTGAAAGATGAAAATAAAGAATTAAAACAATAACAGACATAGTAAGCTATGAATTATTCTTCTTTAATATAGAATGGAATTTTTCTATCAACTAGTCAAATTCCAACAGTAAAATGTGAAATCAGTTTACTAAGAAGCAACCAACATTAAAACAACAACAAAAGTAGAGAGCGAGAGAGAGAGAGAGAGAGAGAGAGAGAGAGAGAGAGAGAGACAGACAGACAGACAACTACAGAGACAGAGAGGGAGTGAGGGAGGGATGAGGGAGGGAATAGAAGTGGAGAGAGGAAGGGAGGGAGAGGTCATAAAAGAAGAGATAGAAATGGAATAAAACAATTGAAAATGTCAGGCTACACTATTAATAATTCATATAACTTGCTTCGATTTGTATGTTTGGAGGTATTTCTTACTCTGAATAGAAGTAAAATGCATTTTAAATAAAGACTCTAGAGAACTGAGTTTTGTGCAGCTCTAAGACAGGTTGTTAGATTCCTAGGCAGAGGGAAAACTCATTTGAAAAAGGGCAAAATAGGGAAATCATTATTTAAATAATAAATTTGACACACATAAGAGAGCAAGAGAGGAAAACTGTGTAATTATCACATAGAACTTTGTTTCTTTTTCAACTTTTCAAGCATTGGTTTCACTTAATCTTATCAGGATATATACTTATTTCAGTGCAACTTTAAAAATTATCTTATACTCATTACTTAAGACCGGTCACTGGAATGGAGAATAGAGAGTAACGGGAAAAGGTAAAAACTTGAGGTTTTTTTTCTTTAATCCACATGACAGAACAGCTACCTATTATATGCACCAATCATAGAATTAAAACAAAATCCTCTTTTCCTATTGCATTCCTAGTATCCATCAAATTGGACTTCTAAGAGCATAACTAAAGTTTATTTGCTAAATAAAAAATTTGTGAAAGTGGTAAAACTACATAAGCTTTTGCTAAAGTATTATACACAATTCACGAGCATTTATGTTTTACTATACAAATGTTAACTCTTAACTCAGACACTGTCTCACTGAATGAAGGAATAGGGGAGCCTGTTAAAATCCAGACAGTACAGCCGAACCAGGGAAATGCGGGGAAGTATAAACAAATCAAATGCTTAAACTTGCAATGAAGACATGTCAAAATAAACGTAACTGTACTTCTCATTTTCATGTATAATATTTGCAACACAATGAGGATTAACTTTGCACTGTGAAGTCAGCAGTGTCATTCATTATATTTCCAAATATAGCCATAGATTCTCTCCTAGAATTATTGAGTAAACACTTATATTTTTATATTCTTGGATTTTTTTCAAAAAGTGCTAGCAAGTTTCCTTAAAGATCTGTATCTACAATAACAAAAAAAGAAACCAGGAATTATAAATTAGCTTTTGAGAGGTATTAAGCTACCCTAAAATTTGCTGACTTAACAGGTAAGCATTTAACATTTCTTAGGCTTCTCTGGATGCTTAGTCAGTTTTTAATCTCTAGGCAGGCTCATCCAAGACTTAAACTATAATGACCTTACTCACTCTGAAAATTACCAGTTTGATTTGTCTATAGTGATGTTAAGAAAATTTCTACTTGGTCTTGGTAGCGTCAGAGTTTCAAAGAGCAACAAATGAGCAAAATCCAATGCATAAATGATCATCAAGTCTCTGTTTATAACACACTTGCTAATTTTCAATTTTTCAAAACAAATCATATCAACAAGTCAAAACCACAGTATAGCAGATAGATTATGTCTTGATGGAAGACTGCATTGAAAGAGATGAAAAGTTACATTTTATTTTGAATTGATTTGGGGGTATGATAAAAGACAATGGACAGTTCTCATTATTTTGCATATAGATATCTGGCTTTCCCAACCAGATTGTTGAAGAGACTAACCATTCCCCAATGTATATTCTGGCATCCTTGCTGAAAATCAGTTGAATGTAAAAATGTGGGTTTATTTTGGGGCTCTTTATTTGTTTCCATTTTTCTCTGTTTTTATTCCTGCACCATACTGTTTTGATTCCTGAATTTTGTAGTATATCTTTGAAATCAATGTGATCCCTCTAATTATATTCTTATTTCTCATGAGTATGTTGACTATATAGAGCCTTTTGTGGTCTGTCTGAATTTTAAGATTGTGTTTTCACAGATATTTGAAAAAATGATATTGGAGTTTTGATGGGATAATAATATGTAGATTAGTTTTGGGTAGTGTGGACATTTTAACATATCAAATCTTATAATACATGAATACCTGATGTCTTTCTATGTATCTGTTCATTTGAATTTTTATCAATATTTTACCATTTTTAGTATACAAGATTTCTGTTGCTCTAGGTAAGTTCTGATACTGTAAAAGTCCCAATAAAATTGGTCTTGAAATATTTCTTGGCTATATGACCCAAAGTATAAGCACCAAAACTGAAAACAGATTAAGTAGGACCACACCAAACTAAAAGCTTCTATACAGCAAAGGAAACCACAAAATGAGAAAACAAACTATAGAATAGCATAAATATAAATATTTGTAAACCATCTCTCTGATAAACAGTTAATCTCAAAAACAGATAATGAATCTCTGCAACTCAATAGCAAAAAAATAATAGCAATAACAAAAATTATAAATATTATTATAAAACTGGATTTAATAATGGGCAAAAAAGCTTGAATAGACATTTATCCATAGAACACATACTAATGTCCAATATGTACATGAAAAGAAGCTCAATATCATTAATCATCAGGGAGTCACCCTGGAAAACAAATTGTTTATTCTAAGGTTAAACTTTTGAATCTTAAAGGAACAATTATTATTGAATTTAGGGCCCCTCTAGATAATCCACCAACATTTTCCTGGAAAGTTTCTTATGTTTGGAGTTTCTATATCAGTAAAGTAACTGTAAATTAACTGCCTTATTGTATTTAGTCAAGAGAACCAAATAAAAACTTTGTGCATTAAAATCAAGAGTATGGTTAAGCAATTAAAAAGACAAGTATGAATATAACCCAGATCCAAAATCATAGATTACCATTTTCAAGAGAAAAGATTTAATATTGATTTAAGCTTATGAGTTCTCAAGACAAATTTAATAAATACAATAGCATACAATTAGCTAAAACTTTTTATTAAGTTCTATCTCCATTCACAGGTATTTATTTTTCAATTTATTTTGTATTTTGAAGGAATAGTGCATCAAGACACTATATAGGTTCAAGGTATATTTTATACCTATTGAATTAACTTACTAAAATAATGGTATAGTTAAGTGAATGAAATATTTAGTTTCCCATGTTACTTTATTTGGGAAGTTCCATTGTATGATTTCAATACACTAAAAACTTGAAAATGCATTCCTGTGTTAGGAAGAAGAAAACAGACCTGAAGAATCATCAGTAGTCATTACTGGTAATTTGTTTACCATCCTGTGTAGCTCATTAATTCTTAGGAACTCAGACTCCCTGTCATTGCATTTCTATTCAAAATAAAATAAAAGCATCTTGTGTCTTGAATCCAGGTCTATAGCTCTCATAGCCTGCTCTATGACACACAGAGGACTCAATTATTGAACTCTGTTACCTATTTTGTCTCAAATCACCAAACATGACAATTTAGAATATAAGCCCAGGATCCTGTCTACCTGGGTTAAAAATCCCACTTCACCATTTGTGTGAGATCCTCAGTTAGTGACATAGCCCATACTGCAATTATCTCCAGTCTCCTATTATTTACCTTTTTTAAGGATGTTGTGAGAATTAATCTCTGAAAGGACTTGGAACTGTGACTCCTACATAGATAACACGGAATGAATGCTAACTGCTGTTATTATTCACCTAATGATTTAATGCATCATGAAGAATATATTTTTTAATATCCAATATTTAATACTGAACAGATATGAATTATTTGAAGTATAGAAGTTACATAAAATATATAGCTACCTTCTCCACTAGTTTCCTAAGGTTGTTGCAACAAGTGGTTGTAAATTGGATGACTTAAAAGAAAAGAATTTATTCTCTCACAGTTCTGGAGGTCAAAATTTCAAATTCAAGGTATGATGAATGCTATGCTTGCTCTGAATGGAAGCTCAAGGGGACTTACCTTTCTTTGATTCCTTTCAGATTTGACTCCAATCTCTTCCTCTGTCATCACATGTCATTCTCCTCTCTGTATTTTCCTCCTGAATCTATTATATGGTTAATCATCTTTGAATTTAGAGTTCACCTGGATAGTAAAGATAATATCATTATAAGATATTGATGTCCAACCTCACCCCATTTAATTTTATTTTCTAAAAATATGATGTAAGATTCACAGGTTCCAAGGGTTAAGACATGACATATCTTTATGGAGAACATCATTCAATTTACTATACCTTCTTTATTTAATACATGACCTGTATTTAATAGATCCTTTCCCTTTAGAATGGAATTACTATTATAAAATAGAAATGATAAAGCATTTTAATAGTGTTAACACATTACATGTTTAATGCTTATTTAATACTATGTTCACCTTTAATGTGAGCTTTAATATTTTTAAGAAAACTTTCATCTACCTGAACTCATTGGATGAAGATAAATTCATTATGCATGGTTTTGTTCAAATCTCTGAACTAACAATATACAAAAACTTACAAAGACAACTTTCCAGTTACTCATAGTTGGTGTTTCCATAACTTGTCTTTCAACTTCATTATTATGCTAATAGCTTATTCATTCGCTGCAAAAATGTTAGTCCATATTGATATTGTCACTATCTACTGTTCACACCCTCCTGTATGTAATAGGCAATCAAATACCAGATGGAAAGGCAGATGCTAACAAATCAAAACAGGCAATTAATTGGTTCCTGTTTGTAGAGAATGTGTTGGCCAGAAACACAGATTTGTAAGGGAAGAGGACAAATTTTATTAAATTCAGTCACATGCTTGGCTTTTGATCAAGAGGTAATGCTCTCCCTTTTTATCATAGAGGAGAGGCCAGAAAATAATTTATGCATGACGGTAAGAGGGAAGATCTTCACATGTAAAACTCAAGTTTAAAGTCAGTCTTGTTTTTATCCTGCTACTTTCATGCTTAGAAAGTAATGCGTATAGATAACACCTATGAATACCTATAATTATTTTAAAAATTAAAAAAAAATGTCATTTTTTAACCGTGTTGACCGTGAGGAATTATCCATTAATGTTTGTTATTCAAATTAATGTATTTCTTAGTTGAAAATGTATTTATTAGCTAAAAGTCTCATTAATATTAACTAACTTAATATTAACTAATGAAATCAAACTCCTAGGAGTTAGAAAAAGAAATCATATTTTTTAATCACATTAATTCATCAAAATATTGCTTTGTGGGTTTTTTTATATTCGAGACTCATTGAATTTTGTTAATGTTCCTGAAAATATTTAAATATCTCTCCATAGAAACTGGAGGACAAGTTGTTTTAGTTTTTTATTCCTAAACTGACTATGAGAAAAATACTCATGTTCATATAGTCTAGGTGGGTAGCTGGAGAGAATGATCTTAAGGGAATCAAATGAAGGAGGGATGAGATGAGTGAAAAGAAAAAAGGAGACATTAGAGGGCATGTTATGAGAGGGCTTCGACTGGGGATCACTTGTGAGACACTGCAAAACAAACATCCACAAAATATTCCATCAGTTGAAGTCTGACCCTTTGATGGAAGCTAGGCACACATCACTGTGTGGGATCTGAAGAAAGCCTCAGAGAAGCAAATAGATGCAGGTATTCTTGGTGAGGCTCTGTGAGGAGGCTCAAAATTGTTTAGCTCAAGTTGCAAAGGGATATGGAAAAGAGATTCAAGAATCTTCCCCAAAAGTTTGGCCAAAATTTGACCTTCCCAGATATTTATGTTTGGATTAAAACACAGAGGACATGAAATTTCAGGCAACACTAAAAAAGAACCAGAGAGTCACAGTATTGTGCTAGAAAAGAAAATTCCTGCAACACTGGTGCTTTTTAATGTTTCTGAACAATTCATTCTGGTTCCTATGAATGTAGTTAGTCTTAATCTTTTCAAACTCAACTTTTCTTTCCTTCATTTACAAGCTAAATATAAACCTTAGTAGATCTTTAAAAGTATTTTTAGTGGAAATTCTGAGCCAATACATCATAAATTAAGTTCTAAGATGTTTCAGCAACGCCTGAAAAAAATTAATATGTCTTAAGTAAAAAGTTAAAGCTAAAATTATTTTAAAAATTACTAAAAGAAAAATATAACTCAAAAACTTTACCAATTCAGTCAATAGTTTATCACTTCCAAAATGTTAGCTTTCAATATTTTTTTAGTCAATCTAGAATACCAGAAAAATCAATTATTTGAAAGATCTGTTTTATATGACTGGATAAAAATATTTTAGAACATATTCATGAAATTTGGGCTGTGAAGATTGGTAGGTCAAGAACTATCTGCACTAGTAGAGCTTTTTTGTCATGGTCGTTTAGCATATACTTCCACAAAAGCCTGAAAATAACATCTCACTATCTTCACCTTCTTTTATTTTCTTTTAAAAGCTTTACTTGCAGTTATTTAATATGAATTTATATTAAATTTGACTCTTTTTTTATTTTTGGTAGTAATTCTTAGCATATTCTCTGATTGTTTATATGTGCAATCAAAAATATCACAAATTTAGAAATGCATCTCATTTGCTTAGCAATTATTTGCTTAACTAATGGAAGTATATGTGCTGTAAATGTACTTTGCAATTTGGGCCAGAGTTTTGGAAACAGTAAGTCCAGCCATTGTGTCTCTAAGACCACTTGCTTTCATACTTACACAGTGTATTAGTAAACACCCCTGAATAATTAAAATTCAAAGTAAATTTTTTGAGCAAACACATTTGACCTTTGTGAGTGTGACACTATGTTCACCTTCCAGTGGTTTTTTAATACTTCTCATCAGAAAACGGACCATCACACTGAGTGGCAATATATATTATTAAAGTAGTTTTTACACAGAACAACCTCAGTTGCACAGAAAACTACACACTACTAATTAAATTTGACCTCTAGAAACATTATTAGCTTAGCATCTTTTACAACGGTTCAAATTCAGAAGGGAAATATTCAATCTATACTGTCAAGCTACATCATATAACATTTTGTTACTCACAGATAAACTCTGTCCAAAAAAACAGCAGGAAATTGTCACAAACCAGTCTGGACTTTCTCAACTCTGTCTTCCTGGTAGCAGATTCTTTTCTTTTCTTTTCTTTTTTTTTTTTTCTTTTTAAGTATAAACTGAATGTTGTTGGCAAGTTAGTTGCATCCAGGACTCGAGTCTGAAACTATATCTAGTCTAACATATTTCTTTTATAATTTTCTCCTGTTCTATTTCATGTTCAAGTAATAATTCATTTGCACAAGTGGATAAAAACAGCAAATCTAAAAAGGGAGTGATAATGGGAGGTTGTTTGGAAATCAAAATATTTTAAATAGCACAGCTGCTCTGATATTGTTATCATGTCAACTATTTCTGATGGTTAGGTGATGGTAAGAAGCAGAATAAATTTTTAGTACAACTATTTTGCAAACCATGTTTCCACCATTGTGGTATGCATTTATCTTTCAATGTGATGCACCCCATATGTACACTCTGAAAAAATGCCAATAAGATGAGCATGGTCTTCAAATAACATAAGCTCATGAATGCAATTCCTGGTACTACCTACCCATGGGGAGGAGACTAAACACCATGCAAATATCCTCACTCAAAGAAGTGAATTTTATGTTTTATATAGAATAGTTTACATTCATTATCTAAAACATCCAAACAAATTGAACGATTCACACAAAATCTTAGGAACATCCTGTGATTGCCCAGTCATTTGCTCCTCCTTCCCATTCAGCCATACTTGTTCCCTCAAAATTCAGATCTTTGACTTTCAACTGTGAACAATTCTCCTTGAAGTGAATATACCATTACACGACATTCTTCTTGTTGTGTGAAAGGAAACATATAAGTAGAGATTATGAACATGAACTCATGCTATTATTCATAGCTGGGTGACTCACTGTAATTTTCGGTGTCTGTTTATCTATAATATGTGTGTTATAATAGTCCTTACTTGGGGGATTACTGGGAGGATTCATCAGTGAATGAATAATAGACCTGTTATATATATTCCATAAGTACAGTGATCATTAATAACATTTAACTTTTGTTAACTTTTAACCACTGCTCATTTCACAAGCAGATATGCTTATCTTTTGTCTAGAAAGTGTATATTAAAGGGCTAATGTAAAAGGCCAATATACCGCCAAATAATTTTCCCATTTTCATAGTATTAAACACAAAAAAGAGGCCTGAGCCATAAGAAAGGCAAGGTAAACTGCATCACTTACTTTAAAATCTATAATTTATGAATCTGTTTCCAGTCTTCTATGCCTGAGGAGAAATGGATTGATTAAAATATAGATTAAAAATTTTAACCCAGTCAAATGTAATATTTATTTAAATCCCCACTATCCTACAAAAGTTCTAGTAAAACTGAATATTCTCTCTTATCCAAAACTCCTAAGTATAAGAGCTACATCTAAATAATCTTTAAGCCTTTATACTTCAATAACAGTTGCTGATTTAAGTAGGGCACTATATATGTTAAAGGGAAAATATAACAGAAACATACAGAACTGTAAGTCACATATTAGAGGAAGGCAGAAACAACTCTAAGATTCTTGTAGCAATGATGGACCAGGGCAGAGGAAGAATACATGACAACGGATTCTAAAACTAAGACAAGTGCCAACAAGAAGTAGACAGGCAGAGAGACATGGATAAATATATTCACTTTATCCATGGAAGTCTTATACTTAAGGTTTTGCATATTTTTCCCCCACCAGAGTTAAAATGATCATAACATCTAAAACTAAGATGTACAAAGAAAAAAATTCACCATTTAACATAATTAAGTTGCCCCAAATAAAAATGGTAAAAGAATTATGAAATAAAGAGCCTATGACTGTGAGCTGTATGTGAATTACCAAAAAAAAAAAGATAGGTTACTGTTTTCTCATGTTTTCCAGAGAGCATGACTTAGCAATTGTTCTTTTGTTAGCATTATAAAACATCTTAAGGCAAGTTGAAAAACAGAATATACAATTCCTAATACTTAATATGAATTCTTTTCATGTTCATAAGTCAAAATCTGTTTGAATCCTAAACTCTCTCATGTAGTTGGAGTAAAATAACATTCCTTCCTTCCCAAAGTGATAGGGAATTATGAGTTTACTTCCATAAAATTTGTTTATTTACTTATACTAAATTGTGGCCAAGAAGACAAACACACACAAATAATAGCAGGGCATACAGTGTAAGATATTAAATCTGAAGAATGAGAGTCAGCATTAAAAGCAAAAAACATTCTATAGGTTTGAAGCATACTATGATGCTTACCTTAAACCTATATAATGTTATAATGCAATATTCTTTCAATAAAATTAAAATAAAAAATTAGAAAGCAAAAACGTTCTCTTCTTTCAACAGAGAATCGTATTATAACATAGCAGATATATTAGTGGCAACACTACTAATATTCTCTAATTTTTGATGATGAAATTCTGTGCTTTGTAATGATGAAGTTGAAGTCTCTTCAAGGGAAACAAGTTACATGAGATTGTAGTGCAGTGATGAAGTCAGTCCAAGAATCCTAAACTCTGGACCGAAAATACCTACCATATTATTTTATACAAATTGTAAAGAAAATATTGAGAAATAAAGTAACTAAATGGAGAAAAATGAGCTTTATCAGCAGAGTCAGAACAATCAATTCCCATAGTTGACAAGGTCTTGGGAAGAAATTAGTAGATGAACAGAAATGATCAGCTAGAAGCTATTGAAATAAAATTCATATATTTAAATCAGAATTAAGTGATTTTAACTTGTTTTACATATATTGCTCAGTAATTGAGCTTGGTTGCACACCTGGAGCATCTCTGAAATATAGAGAATTATGTAAGAGGAAAAAGCTTCTCTAACACTTAAAGTAAGAATGGAGGAAACATAGTTTCTAAAGTTTGGGTTTACTCTTTACTGAGAGCAGCATAAACCTCTTAAGACATGCTTCGATTTCCCCATTATGTAAAACGCCCTTCAGATAAGTACCATTGCACAGATCATTGTGGTAAATTGCATCCTGTGTGACGATGCAGTATATGCTGGGACACAGGCTATTTAAATATAAATAGAGAGGGAACTTATGGGATAGACATGGCCTAAATTAGATTTATCAATTGAATGGAATGGACTCTTTGTTAATGTAATATATAGTAAGACAAGTAAAAATTAGAATGCATCTATGGGAGTTGGGGGGAGGCAGAGAGGAAAACTATATGTATATGTATGTAGTATGTATGTGTGTGTATATTGTTATATTGTGATTCGTCACTTGAACATCAGAATGGGCACCAATGAGTAAATAATTTATGATGTAAAAAAGGAAATAAAGTCATAGACATTGGCATAATTACGGCATTAGATTACCACGTCTTAATCATCACTTTTAAGGTCAAAAAAATAAAACCAGTCTCTAGATAGATGACATGGAAGAAGGAAAATTTATTCGCCCCATGTTTATTAATGAAGACATACGATGTTTCAGACCATAGTTTTAGTATAAACAGTAAAGACTTTAATCCTAAATAAACAGGGGATAAAGAATGTTAAGATAGAGACCTAGAGACCTAGGCATGAGAAAACCAACAGATACCTAGTAACCAACACAAAGGCAGAGATTCTCATAGGTATTAATACTGATATACAATTCTGAGGGACACGGCCTCTTTGCAATGTTCCTAAACTAGTACTTCCATGTTTTTTTCAGTTTTGTTGATAGAGGAAGTACTAAAAACTGTTGTATATATTTGTCTTTTACTTTCAACCATATGTTATATATTTCCAATATATATACATCATACCTCCATGGAAACACTGTCAGAAAATAAAACATGCTGGACACAGAGTTGAATCCATCTGGATCAAGTCATAACTCTGTCATTTACTAGCTCTTTTGTCTTGGAGAAGGCTCTAAACTTTTCATCTAAAATGGATGTAATAATCCCCAACTTTACATATGTTTTATAAGAATGAAGGATCAATTCAATGCAAGTGAAAATATACTAAAAAGTCAAGGCTTATATCAGTGGTTTTTAAAAAAAAAAACAGTAATTCAAATTTTTTTTACCTAGATAAAATTATCTTGAAAATCCAAATAACAAAAATAACAGTGCTCAAATGGCTTTTTATAAGGTATTTCTTGAATTAAAATATATAATATTTACTTATTTAATAGATTATTTACAAAAATATTTACATTTCAGTTTGAATTTACTTTATGTTGGTTTCATAGGTCTAGGATATATGAATTTCCATAACAAAGTAATTGTAAATGACATTTTTAATAAATCCTAATTATAACATTTACCACATTTACTGTATACTTAAATTTTAAGTTACAGATGGCACCAGTAAAATTTTAAAACAATAACCATGATGAAAAACAATATATAATAGAATAGGATAAATTGCAAACTAAGATTTTTTCCTACTCAGAATTGAGAACCTTTCACATAGAACAACCAGGCTAACGATGTCTATGCACTTAAAGCATAGAAGCCATATTTTGTTTTAGATCTCTTTGTATGATCACTTAGTGTTTAAGAGAATCCCAGAACTATGTAAAATTCAATTGCTCTCAATATTTACATTTGTACATACATTTTTAAGTTAAAAATTACTTTTAAGTAAAAAATTGTGTCGATCATGCTAGAAGAATCTGGAAAGACTTTGCAGAAATTGCATTTGAAGCAAATTTTGACAATCAAGCAGACACATGGAAAAAAAAAAGGGAGAAAAACATGTCCAGATGAAGATAAAGCCTATGAAAAAGCAAGTGTAAGTGCTTGTAGAAAATCCAGATTCTGTTTTGTAGAATATAGGATAGTTGGAGTTGGGGAAAGGGAAAAGGAGTTATCATAAAAATTTGTACTGGTGTCCCACTTAGGGACAGAATGTTCAGTTTTAAAGGTGATGCTCAAGATCTCTCCCATAACCTGGAGAGATTTTGGGAAACAGCATAAAACGAACCATAGAGAAGTTTAAGAAGGGTACAGCAAGTACAGATTTGTGTTTCAGAAGGTAAACTTTCTTAGCACTGTGGAGAAAGGAAGGATGTGAAAAACATGAACTAAGGCAGCAATACAGACATTAAATGGGAAGGAAAAGGCTTCAGACACTTCATTACTGAGGGAATAATATAATTTGTTAACTAATGAAAGACAAAGATTATTCAGTATACGTCTCTAAGAGAAAACATTAATACCTAGGACACATTAAATCTTGCTAATCTTCTCATACTTTAACTTTCAAGTTTAGATTCAAATGACCAAAAATACCATTTTAAAAATATTTCAATCCTTAAAACATAACTATACAAAAATTTAGGTCTTTTAAATATTAAAATGATATACTCATCATAATACATCTCCAGACAGTGTGTTACATATTTACTTCTTAGTGAAAGACTACTGCCCAAGATGAGAGTATGTACACAGCACACCGAGATTTGTATATTTAATGCAACATGATGCACGCCTTGTGTACTCAGACAAGCATTTTATACAGGAGTCTAGGTATAGAAGTGAATTCAAATGAAAAACCCATCATATATTGTAAAAAATTAAATTGCATTACAATATACTTAAGAGGAGAGATTTATATTTAAGGTCTGCACAAAAATCAATTCAAGTCCCTTTGCCAGTTAACCTTGTAGCAAAATTTAATTTACTGGTGTTCTCTAGTGCACTCAAATTGAATTGGTTATCCATTTGTATTTTAATATAAAATTTTGATATAAATATATTATTAATGAAATTCAAAGATAACATTTTAAAGTGCTTAAAGTGCTCCTAGAACCACTGTTTTCCAATAACTTTGTAAACCGTGTGCTTCTCTAATGTGGTATTACATTTACTATGATTATAAATGTTTCTGAAAATTGTTAGTATTATTAATCTCCCAAGTTCAGAGTCAACATTTTAGTACTATATTGTATTCCCCATAATTTATTATAAAAGTATGTGAAAAATAGGTGCACTTTAGTGACTCAGGCATTAAGTCTGACCTCTGGTATAGTTCATGTAAAGTCCAAAGGGCCCAAGTTCATGATATGGTTGATCACATTAGTTGATATTATCATTTCTTGTAATAGGGTCTAGTTTAACCATGTCTCTATTACATATACCCAGTTTTATCAAATATTAGTATATTAATTCTATAATGATGGCCTTCATATGATATTAAAAATAAATATAACCAGAACAATATAATTACTAAGATATTAAATAAATGCATGTTTTCTTAACTCAAAATCTTCAGTTAAACAATACTAAATATTAATCTAATGATCAAAGATAATACTCATAATGTTTAATTATTATTGTCTTATGTAGCAGTGGATAATTTTTAATGTTTTAATAAAGTTTCCATTTAAAAGTACATATTTGAAAAAGAAAATAAATATTAAGTGACAAATTTCATCCTTCCTCACAAGTATAATAATTTTACAGTAGATAGGAAGAGAAAGACCATTGTGGTCTTTCAAACAATTCTGTCATGGAAAAATCCAAGAACATTCTATGAATATATTTAAAAGAAAACTTTAAAAATTTTCAAGGAATTCAGAATTCAGACATCTGTAATTAACAATGGTATAGTCTGAATTTAAGTGGTTCAAGATTCAGTAAGAAGAAATACCTAAATCACTGTTTGAACCAATAAATCCTATCTGCTAGCACAGTATTCCTTCTTTTCTCATGGGTCAACCAAGATGGTAATCCACCACAGAGATCCTGCGCATGTTCTTCTTCCATATATATATATATATATATATATATATATATATATGTATTAGTTGGCAGGTGAAAACATGAACAAGAAGACCCTTTCTTATATTGGTTTCCATAGTGGCATGTATTAGTTTTGGTATAAGAGAAGACTGCAGAAGTCAGTGTGAGGTACAAAAATTAGCAAACAAATAACATTTTAAAATTGTAGCTTTAAATCAAAAATGGAAAATTTCCCCCTAATTATCAATGTATGAGGTACAAGTCAATTAACTTACTAATAAGAAACAATTAAAATAAAATAAACTCTAATTCAAATTGTGAAATAAATTATATATATTGACATAAATTAGAAGTGAAAATAATAGAAATAATTTGCATGTCTAATAACACTCCTGAGCTTTAAGTGGGACTTAGGTTACTCCAACATACCTGTGAATTTTGCTTGAGCATTGTTCAGAACATTAGCCTTCTTTTCCTAACATTAAATATATAATTTAAAATTTTTATATGTAAATTAGCTCCAAGAGTCTTAGATGAATAGCTCTTTCAGATTATTTTATTGATTTGATTAACATAATGAATAGGGGAGTGGAGGTAATAAGCAGGAGAGGGAGAGAAAAGTAGAGAGAAAGACAAAAACAGAGATTAAAAAAAATTGGAGATATAAAACATCATTTAAGTCAGGGATATGCCAACTCTATTTCACCTTCTCAATGGGTGAGGCAGCCAACTCTCATTT
The DNA here is from genome assembly GCA_004363575.1 of Solenodon paradoxus. Lineage (NCBI taxonomy): Eukaryota > Metazoa > Chordata > Mammalia > Eulipotyphla > Solenodontidae > Solenodon > Solenodon paradoxus. The sequence continues at coordinate 1,249,670 of RJWH01000122.1, forward strand.
ATTTTATAAAAAAATTAGAGCTCTATAACATGTTTTAAAAAGTCTGGGTTATTACAGAGAGAAAGAGGAATTTTAACTGGAAATAAGATAATCAGATGTGTATTTACAATGATCAATTCTGCAACAGGGAGGACAATGGATGGGAAACAGGGAACTGAGGGAGAAACTTTTCTGTAACTATTTAACAGTGAGCTATTTATTATCTACACCAAGGCATTGGTTCCCAACAGGTAAAATTGACCGATTTAACACACACTTTTTCAAGGATTAAAAGAAAAGAAATAGGAATCTAAAGTTACCCTCAGAATTTTACTTTGAGGGTTGAGCTTATGATGAACCTTCTGAAAGGCTGAAGAGTATGGGAAAACTAAGTTTTGAGTAGAGGCGATGATAGTTTATTTCCATGGCATGCTGAATTTAAGTTATTTGTGGACTAGTCTAAGAAAAATGCAATAATCAGATGAGATAATTTGGATCTCAGGAGAAAAATGTAAAACAATATTACATCTCACTAGGATAATAACATTGGAAACATATATATGTATAAAAAGTTCGATAATACACAAAATAGTATTAATTTTTAAATCATATCTGTTTTTTAGAATTTTCATTTATTTTCCAATTTATTGTCTTTCTCTTAAATTACATACAAAACAAGAGATTCTTGAAACTGTCTTTCCTATACAAATGACCACATATAACAGATAATTATCTATGAAGCTATATCTTTTTAATTGAGGTAATATTATTTTTACAATATTATGTAACTTTCAGTTTTAATTCCTTGACAAGTATATATGCCATACTACTCTACCAACAAGTGTCTAGCTGCCTCCCCATCATTAATCCATAAACCTCCTCTACCAACCCCAACCTCTCACAATCTGTCCCCCACACACCCATTTTGTTGTCAGTCTAAAGATTTTGTTTTGTTTTGTTAGCTTTTTTTCTTTATATTCCACATGAGTGAAATGTATTTTTCTTCTTCTGACTTATTTTCCTTAGAAAATTCCCTCAAGCTCTTTCATTTTGTTATAAATGGCAGGATTTCATATTTTTTAATAGATGAGTTGTATTCAATTGTGTATATATACCACATCTTCTCATCTAGTTTTCTTTTGATGTGTTATTTTGGTCACTTTCATGTCATATTGCAAACAATGTTGCAATGAATACAAGAGTGCATATATATTTTCAAAACAGTGTTTTCATGTGCTTTGGATAAATACCCAGATGTGGATATTTTTTAGATCAAATAGTAGTTCTATTTTTAAATTTTTGAGCAATAGTCATACTGTTTTCCATAGAAGCTGCACTAATTTGCAATCCTACCAACAGTGCATGAGTTTCTTTTTCTTCACAGTCCCATGAACACTTAATGTTTCTTGAATTTTTGATAATAGCCATTCTAGTAGGTGTGAGATAAAAACTCTGGTTTGATATGATTTCCTTAATGATAAGTTGTCACAATTTTTTACATGTCTCTAAGTCTCTATATGTCTTCTTTAGTGAAATGCCTATTTAGATCCTTTATTTTTCAATCTGGTTGCTATTTTTTTCTGTTATGAGTTATATGAGTCATCTATGTATTTTGGATAGTAAACCCTTGTCTGATATAAGATTTGCAAATATCTTCTCCCATATCATGAAGTACCTTTCTGCATATATTGAGATGTTGTATGATTTTTTTCTTATATTGAAGTGATATATATATAATATTGATTTGCATATGTTAAATCACCTTTACATCCCTTGATTTTGCTGCATGATCTTTTAAAAGCATTGTTGAGTTTGATTTGCTTATATTGTGTTGAGGACCTTTGCATATATGTTCATCAGTTCATCAACAATATTGGCCTGTAATTTTCTTTTTCTGTGATGTCCTTGTTTGGTTTTGGAATCCTCATTAAAGGAGTTAGAAAGGATTCCTTTCTCTTTGATAGTTTTGCAAGAGTTTGAGAAGGATGGGTATTATTGAACGTTTGGTATAATTCTCCAGTGAAGCTATATGATCATGGACTGTTTGTAAGGAAGTTTCATTACTGCTTCAATTTCTTTACTTGTCATTGGTCTGTTTAAATTTCCTGTTTCTTAGTGAGTTAGTCTTAGGAAGTTGTTTGATTCAAGAAATTTATCCATATTTTCCAATCTTCTAATGTTGTCTAATGTATTAGAATACAGATGTTCAGAGTAGTCTCATATTTCTTTGTATTTCTCTGGTATTCACTGCAACTTCTCTTTATTTTTTTATTTTATTTTTTAAATCCTTTATCTTTTTCTTAGTAAGCCTAATCAAAGTTTTGTTAATTTTGTTGATTAAAAAACATAAAGCCCATATATTTGTTTCACAGATCTTTTATAGATTTGTTCTATTTTATTTTATTTATTTCTGCTCTTATTTCTATTATTCTATTCCTCCTATTGACGTTGGGTTTAATTTTTTTCTTTTTCCAGATCTCCAGTTATAAGGTAGTATAGATAGCTTTTTTGAGATTATTTTTTTGTCTATTGAAATTATCCTGTATTGCTGTAAGCATCTTTCTTGGTACTGCTTTTACTGCATCCCAAAATTTCAGTTTATAGGTTTTTGCTTGTCAACAATATTTTAATATCTGCTTTGATTTCTTCAGTGACTCAAAAGTTGTTCAGTAGCATATTATTTAAGCTCCATATATTTGTGGTGTTTGCAGCTTCTTGTAGTTGACTTATAGCTTTTACCAATTTGGACAGAAATGATGCTTGATCTGATTTTGACCTTCTTAAGTTTATTGAGATTTATTTTATGTCTCATTCATGAACCTTGAGAATGCTCCATATGCTCTTGAAAAGAATGTTTATTCTGTTTCTTTAGGATACAATGTTCTGTATAGAGGTAATGTGTCCTTCTGGTCTAATGTGTTATTTAAGACTAATGTTTACTTATTCATTTTCTGTCTGAAATATCTATTCATTGATATTCATAAGGTATTAAAATCTCTTTTTGTTTTTGTCAATTTTTCCTTTAGATTTGTTAATATTTGCTTTATATATTGTTGTGCTCCTGTATTGGGTGTATATCATTTTTGCTTTTTGGTTTTTTTTTTTAGTCTTTAAAATCTATTTTGTCTGAAATGAAATAACTACACTAGTTTTTCACTTACTCCATTTGCATGGAATATTATTTTCCCTCCCTTTGTGTTCAGTCTATAAGTGTCCTTGTTTCTGAAGTGAGTCTCCTATATGGAACATGCAATTGGGTCTTGTTTTATAATCTATTTATTCATTCTATGTATTTTGATTAAATTTTTTCATTCATTTACAAATAAAGTGATAATAGGTATGCATTTTATTGTCATTTTGCTAGTTGATTTTGGTTGTTTTCAAAGTTCTTTGTTCATGTATTTGCTATTACTTTTTTTTCTTTTTTATACATTTCCCTTGGGATTTGATGTGTTAAGGTTAAATATTTTCTTTTGCATTTTATAAAATTAAATGTATTTGCGTCACAGTTACCATAAGGTTAAGTTATGAAATATTATGTATAAATTGTTTCATCTTAAACTAATAGCTATATTTATTATGCATATTACTCCCCTATACAATTCATATTTTAATGACTCATTGTATATCTTTGTTATATAATTACCTTGACTAATTATTGTAGATTTAGTTCATTTTATTTCTCAACTTTTAATCTCATTGTGATTGGTCCATTAAATTTACTGTGAATTTATTTTTTCCAGTGATTCTTTTCACTTTCATATGTTTCATGCCCTGATTTTGTGCCTTTTCCTTTCAATTTATGAATTCCTTTAATATTCCTTGCAATGCCAGTTTTCGTGAAGATATACTCCTTTAGCTTCTGCTTTTCTGGAAAGCCCTAGAGCTCTTCTTCAAATATGAATCACAACCTTGCGAGGTATAGAATTCTTTGTTGAGATATTTTTTTCTTTTTAGCATGTTGCTTATGCCATCTCTTTTCTGTTGAATATTCTGCTGACAGCCTTATAGGATTTCTCTTATACATGAACTGCTAGTTTTCTCTTACTGCTTTTAAGTTTTCTTTACTTTAATATTTTACATTTTAATTATAATTTGTCTTAGTGTGACTCTCCTTAGGTTTCTCTTATTTTGAGACTCATCAAAATGCTTGTACCTTGACGTTTGCTTTTTCTTACAGATTAGGGAAGTTCTTAGTAATTATTTTCTCACATATTTCTTCTGGTCAATTCTTCTGTGATTCCAATAACATGAATTTTATTTCTCTTGAAATAGTTTTGTTTTGTTTTACTGTTCTGTCTAGGAAAGTCTAGTTTTGTTTCTAGCTCATTTATCCATTCCTCATCTTCATCCAGTCTATTGTTGAGTACCTCTAATATATTCTTAGTTTTATCCTTGTGTTCTTTATCTCTATGACTTCTTATTTTTTCTTAAATTTAATATTTATTATTTCTTGAGGTAATTAAGCATCTTTATACCTATTGTCTTCAACTTTTTATCAGGTAATTTGCTTATCTGTTTCTTCAGGGTATTTTTCTGGAATTTTGTCTTGTTCTTTTGTTTGGAGCATGGATTTGTTTCCCCATTTTAGCATGACTGTCAGCCAGCCAGTCTTTAAATCATTGGCTAAGCATGACTTGACTGGGACCCTTGACTATGATGATAAGTAGGCAGCACTGTGGGTCAGCCTTTTTCTGGGGCTGACATGAATATGTGGAACTCTAAATCAGGCTTAGCAGTGGTATGCAAAATTATGTAGCAGGAGAATATAGCTGTTGACCTGTGCCTGTATGGGATTCGTTTGCTAGAGGGACATATAAGGTGTGCTTCTGGCTGTGAGGCAAGATTTAGTTTCAAGCTTGAAAAGTTATCTTTGCCACCTGCATGAAGCCAAAAGTGCAAAGGGCCCTCTGAGCAGCAGGAGACACACCTGGGTAGCAAGTTTCCAAGGGGCAGCTGCATGTGAGGTCATCAGGCACACGGGCACATTATGTCTGTGGTAATGCAGAAAGAGCAGTGGTGCATAGGGTCAGCCACTTGGCAACATTGGCAGAGGTGCACAGGGCCATCTTCAGTAGTGTAACTGGTGAAAGCAGTGGTTGCAATGACTTATCTGGTGCATGATCAGTGGCAGTAGCTTGCAGGGGATAGCTACTGTGACTACTGCAGTGGTCACACATGAAACTGGCCTCAGCTGCAGTATCAGAAGTAGTGTGAAATCTCACCTTGAGGCAGTGGTGGTGGCAGCAATGTTTGGGGCACACAGGCTGCCTATACTGCTGGAGCTATGGCCCATCTGCTACTTGGTTAAGCTTTGGGGTGATGCCCAGTAGCTTTCTGGTGTTGGGGATGTGACCAGCTTGCCAGCAGACAGGTAGAATCCTAACCTTCCTGTGTGGTAAGGCTAGACTCTCTTGATTGCTATTACTTGGCTCTTAGCTAGCTTGGTTACTTTTCAGGGATGGGTGGAGCTTTCAGCAGAAATCCCTTCCTGGTGTTAATTAGTATGGAAGATAGGTTGCCAAGATGGCACCTGCTAGTAAATCAGACCCTATAGAAGTCCACAGAGAATCCTGCTCCTCAGGCAGACATGAAGATGGAATATGAGGTTTCTTCACTTATATACCAGGTGCTATTCAGACCAGTGATGCTATATTGTGTCTTGAGATAATGAATCTGTGCAAGGGTCCTTTAAGAGCTGGTTCTTAGTATCTGTTTTTCACCAGCTTCCCATATTTTCCTCTGAATCACTCTGAAGGAATTCCCAGGACTCAGCTCCACTATACTGGAAAGGATTGTAGGATAAGTGTTTGGCATAACTTCCCACAAAAATGTGTTTGATACTTTATCTCTTTCTGAGTACACCTTGCTTCTCCCAGTTTGGGTTTGGCTTTTGTTTTGTCAGGAGCTTACCTCTGTCTCTCTGCTCCATCTAGGTTCTTCTTCTTCATCCTTTATTGTAGAAGCTCTCTTTGTCCAAATTTTAGGTCTATTTCTGGATAAATTAGTCAATATTTAGTTGCAGATCGGTTGCATGTACAAGAGGAAGTAAGTGTAGGTTCTTTCTACAATGACATCTTTCTAGACTTTTAACAGGTCACCTCTTTTTCTTTCTAGATTGTGGAGTCCTAATTATTTAAGCACATGCTTTTACAAAAGCATTCTAATTCTTATATCATTCTTATTGGGCCTTTAAGAACTTTCATCTTCTCCATTATAGCTGTGTTAAACTATAGCAACAAATCACCAAGCAACTCACGTTTGCTCCTGAGAAGGCATAGTCTAGGTCCTATGGTTTTTGTTTTACCTTGATAATAGCGGAGTACTTGCCACTAACTAGTCTCTACTAAATATTTATTAAATATACATATGTAATTAAAAACATTTATTTTGTAATACAATTCCCAATTATACCAGCCCATGATGATTTTTTGATTTTATCTTATATTGACCTGCTGTTATTGGCAAAGTATCCAGAATTATACCATTAATATTACTGTATCCCAGAAAATGGTAAATTCTGGACCAAATTTGACCAGTATCCAGATCTGTAATGTTTTATTTAGAAACTGCAATACTATATATTCTCGATGGTTAACTTTGCACTGTAGTTGCAGAGTTTTGTGCTTGCAATGTATAAAATATGACACACAAAACTTGAAATACTTACTATCAGTTCTATTCATCTCTTTTATTTGTCACAAAATTCAAATTTTGATTACTTCAATAACAATAGTAGTAATAGTACTAGTAATAGTAGTAATAGTAGTAATTATTATTATACAAAGAAATGTAAGGACTTTGCCCAAAACACCAATATAGAGACTTACTTATTCTCTCTGACTGTCAAAAAATGTCTCATAATCAAGTTGTTCCTTGTATTATTTCAATGTTGATTTATCTTTGTCCTATATTTATCCTATAAAACACACAAGAAGAAAGTAGAACATACTCTTCAAATTGTGCTTCTTCTCTGATGCTATACTGTGCATTTTATCTGAATATAAAACGTGCAAATCAGGTGTTAGTAATATTATACATTGCAAGAAAGAGAAAAACAAATAAGATGTGTCTATATTCTGAAGAGCAGGTACTACATGTATGATACTCTGTGTATTTTTACTCAAAATTATATAATAGCATATAGTGATAAATTCTGGTTATGTCCACAACAGTATCTGTTGTAGTTATTAACAGTAAGTCATCTGTTAATTGATTAGGTCAACTAAAAAGTCAAAAGTCAAGATATAATTTTTCCAAAAATTATACAGCCAAATTTAAATTATTATTTATAATCACATCAGAATATAAGTGAAATATAATTAAACAACAACAAAATGTTATTTCCAATTCACTTCCCACTTGGAGATTTCTAAAAAATTAGTCTTTTTCATTATCCCCAGATAAATCAAATATTTACCTTTATAAATGTTCGGGAAAACTGTTCTCTTGTCTGACTTGTGAAATTTCCATTTCTTCATCTCCCACTCCTACCGCTGCCATGATAGGCCTAATCCAATGATGTCTTCTGTTCATTCTCCAATCTGAAATTGGTTGGTCTCACTAAACGATGAAGTCATCACCATCTTTTCCATGTTCAAATCCTTGACCAGATTGTCATTTTCTACAGTTTTCAAAGAATTAGTACATAGTAGTACATAGGTTGGTCAAGAGAAGACAACCCATTATATCTCTTTGAGTCTACATATTCTTTATGAAGTCTAAGGCTGCATTGCTTTTGGCCCTCATGTGTTTCAGATTGTTTGTGTGTGTGTGTGTGTGTGTGCCTGTGTGATACAAATCTTCCTCCTCTCTTCCCTGAGGTTCTGTAACAAGTTTAGCATCAAAGAACAATCTAAGCCTCAGTAGATGAACCCCGCCTACTCAAAATTTTTTCTTCTCCTTGACCTCTGGAGTTTTATTTGGTTTCTTCAATTCCTTACAAAGACTAGTTCTTTATCATAAGATTCCTTAGATCTTCATGCACACAGGCCTCTGAAAAGAATCTGCTGTGTCAGGCTTCTTTCAAATCTACTATACCATCTGATTTTCACATTAAATATAAAATTTAGAGGAGCTTCAAGTCCCTTTCATTTTTAGTAGATTAAGAATATCTCACTTGAATTTCACTTTTGTGACCATTCTTTTCTAGGATTTTATAATAATTCAAACCTGGGACATAGCTGTTTTCCTTAATTCCTCAGAGAAATTACCAAAATATCATTGCATGGATCACTTTAAGATTTTGAATCTTCTTTCAGCTTGACCACTGTGTTTTTAGAACTCAGTTCAATACTTTCACTGACTCTAGCCTCCCTCTCTGTGTTTCAGACATATTATTAAAATGATTATGGCTCTTTTTACCTTAAGCCTTGTCATTACTAAAAAAAGTCAAAAATGAATAAAATAAATAATATTTACTGAAAAAAAATCCTTCTGCTCATTTTTCAGACACCTTTACTCTCCTTGAAAATACATTTGCCATCACATTATCATATATATTGGTTTGATAGAAATCATCATTTGACATCTTCAATCTGAGACTCTAAGTGAAATGATGTATAATAAAACAATTTCATCATAAGTAAGTGATATAAACAGAAGCTCAGTTCCTATGGTATTTTCCTAGTCACATCACCAAAATTTTAAATAAAGATTCAAAACACTTCTAATATTAAAAATGATTTGTATCCATTCATTTTCTACATGCCTATTCCATTTTAGGGTTGTGGGTGGCCAGAATCTACTCTAGCAGCTCAAGGTGCAATGCAGCAGCTCACTCTGGAAGGATGTCCTTCATCACCGATGCACTCGCACACATATCCATGTTCTCTCAGACTGGGTATTTAAATAGGCAGATTGCATGTACCATTTTAAATGGGACAGTACCTGTTACTTCATATTTTTCAACTGTTCCATCATTTTAATATGTCAATTTTACCTAATTCTTAATAAAGCAGAGCCATCTTTAATGCAGGGGAAAATGGGCAGTTGAGATGCTCTGGGCCCATTCTATTAAGGAGGTCCAAAAGCAGCTGCCCATTTTGTCCCACATTAAAGATGGCCCTTGTTGGGGCTGACTGTGGTGGGATGCAGTCAATACTGCTATTCCTGGCCCCTGTGAGGATACAGGACTCGCTCAGCAGAGGATTACCTCATCTCATGCACCTGCTACTTAGAAGACAGCAGAGTACTGCAGTGTGGTGGAGCCTCAGATAAGTACTCTGGAGGTTATGTCTGGCACTTGTCAGTTATTGGACATTGCTGGAACTGAGAGAGATAAAGTGGTATGTGTTTTAGGACACTTAGAGCAGGGCTTATAGGGTCACTGTATTTTGCTTTTGTCTATAGTGCCAAAATTCCTTGCATTGGCCCTGGCTGTTTTTATCAAGTCCTGCTGGACCACACATCACTAATGTGCTGTCACCAATTTGCATCGCATAGTACTAACTTGTTGCTGGTCCGCCTGCTGGACTCCTGCTTGGATTGCTCCATCTCCTCCCTCCCCTTAGTTACCAGTACATACTCTCATTCCATTTTTGCCATTCAGATGTCCCATTTTTATCTCAAGGATATAGGCTCAGCCTATATTTATACACAACAAAATTTTTAACATGCAGATCTTTGGGGTGTGGAAACCTGAGAACCTGGAGAAAACCCACAAACACATGGGAAAACATGGAAATTTTAGTGTTTCCTCACTGCTATCATGAAATGATGTTTAACAAAACAATATTGTATGAAAACCTGCATTCCACTCCTCAGCTTCAATCTTTTGCATATTTAAAGATTTGTTAATAACCTTAACAAAAATAAAAGATCTTCTACTCTAGTTCCCTACCCCACCTCAGAACAAAGCCCCAGATGACCACTTAGTTTATGTAGCACATAATGAATAGTGAAGGCTTTAAAGTTTCCATATTTCCTTTCCTCCCTCTTTCAGTTTCTAAAGATTAAGGGTATGATATCAATTCTCACTAATACAAAGTAAGCTATCACTTTTGAAAGCAGAAGTGACTCCAGACAGTTTTATTTTAAATGATACTTTTTTCTCTTCTTTCCCATGGGGGAATTATTTTCTTTTTTGAAAAATAAAATCAGGAGAATAGTTGTTCTGAAAAGTTAAAACTATCTTTATTTCATGTCTACAAACATCATATTATAGTTCTCATATGTTTGTAACAAATATGTTTACCAGGAGGCTAGTTTTCTATTGTCTCTCTATTCTATTAGAGAGAAAGACCACAATTTCTTGGTATATTTACTTGCAAGTCCCAGTAACTTTTGAACATCTGCAAAACACCCCATTCTCACTGTCTCCAGGCCCTGCACTAGTTCTTATTTGTGCACAAGTTTAATCTCATGATTAAAACAGCAATGTGAAATTTGAATTCAAAGATATTCTACACTGCTCTGCTTTGAGACTTCTTTAAATGGCTAATTTGCCTCCTGCTGCTGACAATGCAGTCTGCCAAGAAGGCATATTTTGTAGGCAATAACCAAGTGTGAATACATGACGGGGGAAACATAACAAGCAAAATATACGTTTGGTTCTAATTATTTGGAAAACATACATAAATCGTAAATATCTTTTATTTTTCTTTAATTGTGAAGCAATATTTAAACTTTTTATTTCATTAATTCATTTTTCAGTAAATAGGTGAATTTCTAAAGATACTATGTTGTTATAGAGTCTCACATGTAAAAGAATCCATCTGTATGTGTGAAAATTTTCTGTTTAGACACAAAAAAGTTGTTTCATTAAAAAGTTTTCTCATCTTTACCTTCTAAATTAAAAAGGAAAAAAAATGAAGCCACAATCATCCTCTAGAGGGCTAGGTGGTATAAAAAATGCTGAAGTATAATAATAATGTCTGCTGATTTGGGACTTAAACATGCAATCTGAACTCTTTAGTGGATAGTTGAGCCTTTTAAACATGTTTGACTGCAACTTTGTCTAAGGTTATAGTAAACCTCTCAGGACTAAGTAAAGAGACTTCAGTTGCATTTCAAAAGAGTTCAACTCTTGGGACGTTTAAAATGCTTTAAACATCTGGTTGAGTTAGTTCTAAAAGCCACTTTTGCGTGGGGGCTTGCTCTGTGTCATTCTCTGAATAATATGGTCCGCAGGAGCCACATAATAAATGAATTCTCTGTCTGCTCATTCTACTTCTTCTCTGTAAATTTTAATTCTCTCTGGGAGGAGAAAAACCTGTTCCATATGTCTGGTTAATGCAGCTTTAGAGTCATTCATATAGAGATGATAGACATAGTTTCTTGGTATACCCCAGTAATTCTCAGTAACTTTTAAACATCTGCAAAACACTCAATTCTCACTGTCTCCAGGCCTCACATTAGCTCTTATTTGGTCGCATCTTTAATCTCATGATTAAAACAACAATGTGACTGAAATTTGAATTCAAAGACATTCTTCCCTTCTTTGCTTTGTCCTGGTGCTTGCTTCCTTGAAGCCTGTCCTGGGTACAAAGCACAATAATTAAAGACACAGTTTTCCAGGATAGTTACAGTGTGTTGATGAAAATAAGAATCAAATGGTACGGTTTCAGACTTGTGGAGAATATATATGTCAATGGAGGCAAAATCTAACCTGCTGATAACTGCCTTTACTAGAAATGAACTGGATTTATTATTGTGATAATGTTGCAGAAATGAAGCAAAGATATTTTCTATCTTTTCATATTAACCCTTGCTCTAATCTCCATTTCCTCAAATCAATTATCATTGAAAAAAGAACCTTTTAAGCAAAAGACAGAACAAACCTAAGATGATCCCAAGTATGAGATTTAAATATTATTCAAACAAATAGATAATAAACTTTGTGAGTAAGGAATCAAGGACCATATTATTCATTATTATGCTTCTAGCACTTTGTACAGTGACTGATATAGAAAAATAAAAATAATCATTTGAGCACTTGCTAGTGTTAGTCATACTTTTATTACTTAGCAATTATATATGTTTGCTGACAAATAATTCTCAAAATTATAGCATGATATACATACTTTCAGTATCTATAATTTTCAGGTAAGAAAACTGAGCCTTAAATAAGTTAATTTACACTATATTCCTTGTTTGCTTAGTTACAGAGTCAATACCATTTCCATATACTTAGTTCCCTCTGATAATAATCCAATTCACAAAGGTAGTGAGATACAGAGGAACTGAAAGATAGTAAAAGGTAAAATACAAGCAAATAAACAACACTAAAATATATTTAACGATTAGTTGTGGTAACTGGGGTGGTAAAACGAAGATTAAAGGACCTATCTGGGTTTTGGCTGGGTTGACTGATCGGACAATGATCCTTTCACTCAGTTAGAGAATTTAGAGTAAAGAGAGAATTGTAGGGGAAAGAGAAAAGGATGGGAACGGAAGCAAATGCTGAAACTTTGACATCTGGGGTTCATTTTCCTTTTGGGCATCCAAGAAGAAAATCACTATGTACTATTATGTATGCTCTGGGAATCACTATAGGAGCAAGATCTAGTGAGAGATTTGTGACCTCTCTGCATACATAGCGGATGACTGTGATTTAGAGTAGCTGTGCTCTATAGCATCACCACAAACACTGAATAAGCAAATGCAAAGACCCTGCTCAATGAAGGGTTAGCTTCCTGAGAGCCTCTGGTCATAGTATTTTTGTCAAACCATTAATGCATTGATTTTTGTTATTTTTCTGTGTTAAAATATTCAATATAAATTTCTTACAATCAATTACATAAACTAATTAGCTGATAAATGTCTAACATTTTCCTAACACTGTATGTTATCAGAAATTTCTTTGGCCTTCTGCTACACAGTATATCTGTCCATTGTTCTCTTTCTTAAAAATTGGTTTCTGTGCTGGTTAATTTTATATGTCAGTTTGGCTGGGCTATGTATCTGGTGCTCAGATATTTTGTCAAATATCTTTCTGGATGTATCTGCGAAGGTGTTTTATTTAAATGAGATTAACATTCAAATTGATTAATTTTGAGTAAAGCAGATTATCCTTCATAATAGATGGGCTTCATCAAATAAGTCATATTCTTTAATAGAAAAAAGATCAAACTTCTCCAAAAGAAAGAATTCTGCCAGAAGACTGCCTTTGGAATTGAATAGCATCTCTTCACAATTTTCCAGCCTGCTGACCAAGCCTATCAGATTTTGAACTAACCAAGCCTCCACAATTCCATTATCTACTCTCTCCGCCCCCCGCCATACCCGCACACACACACACACACACACACACACACACACACAGAACCACTTAAATATAATTTTCATCATGAATATACAGACTTACCCACTTTTCCATGACTTTCCTACACACTACGGAAACTACAGATGTTATTTAGAATTTTCAAGAGCTGCCTCACATAAAAACTGGGGAATTTCTACTTGATTTGTCTCAATGTAACACATTATCTCCTTCCTATCTTATTATATGCAAAGTGATTTTAAGGAGTTTTATCTAGAATGCATAAAAGTAAATTATAAAGCATAAATATATAACAGGCAAGAAAATAAGGTTAAGGATTAATCAGAATATATTTATACCAGAGATTTCATAGTGTTATTAAAACCAGTTCCTATATTTGATGTTGAGGTTCTGGATGTGTAGAATTAACAACTTAAGGGCCAAACATACCTAGGATATACAGATATTGAAGGACATATATCCAGAAAGCACCTATATGAAGTCAATTGCAATAAAAATGAGCTTTTTCATACTGTGCAACCACTTTTCTCACCTATGTAAGATACAACCCTATTACAAAATTTCCTTAAGCAAATAAATTTGTTATATTAGAATTTACTATAAATGAATACATTAAATTAGCTTTAGGAGGATGCTCTGAAATTCAATAATCTATAAAATTTGTTTTTTTAATATCTTTGCAATATAAAAAATAGTGATTATTCCATCATATGCAATATGTAATTCACAAAATAGTGCAGAAAACTTATTGATACATTATGCTTTTGTGCCTAGATCTACCAGCATGATATTCCAGATTTAGAAAATCATGGAGGATAAGCTAAAATTGGTTGTTCCTGGAGTAGATGACATCTGTTTTTGAGAGTCCCTTATATAGTGCATTTTTCTTCTCAACTTTGCATTCATAGGTGCCATGCTGACTGTCTAAAATTGACCATGTTGGGAATATTTATACAATAGAAATCAATAAATGGAAACACCCTGGTGGCCTAGAAGATAAGGCCACTGGATGTTTTCCACATACATCCCATGGACCCAGGTTAAAGATCCCGTGCTGGAGAGAAACAACCAAGATGAGCAACTAAATAAAAATAAAAAAAAAATACTTCCTCCTCTCTTTTTTCCTGTCCTGCCTGCACATTACTTTAAAAGAAAAGCAGTAAATTATTTTTATGAAAAATCATTTTACCCTGAAAAAATCAGTTGTTAAATATTCACTAGTATTACCCTCACTAAAATTCAAACTGCACCATCATATTTATTTCCTATAAGATATAGCTCACATTTTTAAAGAGCAAATTATTAAGATTTGTATTTTTATTTTTTAATATATTATAGCTGAAGATATAAGGAGATATTAAGAAATCAATCTAACACCCTCTGATATCATTTATTGTAGGTTTTCATTTTTAGTTTCAGAATATATAACATACTTTATTTTTTACATATAATATTTAGGGAATGTTAAGAACTTTGAGCTCCTGAATTATTAGTAGCTTTATGAAATGCTACTGAAAGTTGGGAAAATGTTCTTATTTATTTTAACTATGAAATGATTTAACTGTAAACACCTACTAACATTATATTTTCTCATAAAAGACTAGTATCTTGACTCACTCCTAACAGATAATAAAATAAAAAAGAAAGCCTAAAATGGAATGTTAATATATGATATCGCTCAACATTTTTATCTTATTATACTTTCTTTTTAATAAAACTCCTTATTAAAATGTTTTCTATTTATTTTTGTAATTAAGTCTTTGCTCATCTAGGGAGATTTCTTCTTTACTATAGTCCTAAAATTGGTTTACAACTTTTTCTGGCTTTTAACAGCTTTTGATTTTAAAGATACACCTGTTTTCTTTTAATAAACATAATTAAAACATACCATTATAGCAAATACAATTCATGGCTCACACAAAAAATAACTGTAGTGTCTTTAGGATTGTTTTACATTTTTGATAGATTTGTGGTTTAATTTTTATTTAAATTCAATCGGATCCTTGAAGTAACACTTAATTTTAGGAGATTTTAGCTGATTTCTTTTGCACAACATTTGACAAAATATTCTAATTTATTTCTTTTTCTAAGCTTGTTTCCATGTTAGTGATCTCTATTTACTTAAATTAATTTGGGAAGTTTATAGCTAAATGGCACATAAGATGATAACAAATTTGTTTCAGCATAAATAATGATAATATCAAGTAGTAAATAAGTCATTTAAAATTTGTATTGGTTTATTTGAGTGCTCTTAAAGTATATTATGTAAGGACATTTCCAAACTAATTAGTTATTTTTAGTTTATGATTTTTTTGTAAATCAAAACTGCGGAAAAGATAAGGCTATTATTTAATCCTATACATCACGATGATGTGCACAAAGCAACTAATTACATGGGTATTTTTTATCTTTATTCTCAAACATATCAGTAGAGACAGGAAAATGTGCTGTAACAAGTTTGGAGGTCAGAATAGTTTGCTAGTCATTGTTTCTTCTTAAGAATCAACAATCTGGCAAAAACCTGTTCCCTCAGTAGTAAAATAAATGTGTTAGTTAAATGAACTATGAACTTCTGTTTTTTAAATTTTATTGTGCTAAATTTGCCTTACAAAATAATAAAAGTCCGTATGTGCAGGTTCACCATTTATCAAATATATAAGAACACACCACGCTCACCTCCAAAGTGCTAAAAGTCCTCCACTCCTGCTTATTAGATGCCCTGCCAACACATACTCCCACCTACCATCCATTTCCTACTGCTTTTTTAGTTTTTCATCTCTATTGTTAATGTCCAGATTTTATTTTTTAGTTTAATATGTCCCTTTGCTTTGTTTCTTCATATTCCACATGTGAGATCTGGTATTAGTCTTTATTCTTCTGATTTATTGCACTTAGCATAAGCCCCTCTAGTTCCATCCATATTGTCACAAATGATAGGATTTCGTCTCTTTTAAGGGCTGTGGAGTATTCCAGTGTGTGTATGTACCCACACATATCGCATTTTCTTTAACCATTCATCTGACCATGGGTTCTTAGGTAGTTTTCAAGTCTTTGCTATTGTAAATAATGCTGCAATGAATATACATGTAGACATGCATCTGTGAATTAGTTATTTTTACATTTTTAGGGTAAATATCCAAAAGAGGGATGATGGGATCATATGGAATTTTCATTTCATTTATTTGAGGCATCTTCACACTGTTTTCCATAAAGGTTGTGACAATTTATACTCCCACTAAAGCATCCTCACCAATATTTATTGTTTCCAGTCTTTTGGATAATAGTCACTCTCACAGATATAAAATGATATCTCATTGTTGTGCTTATTTGTAATTTCCCAATAACAAAGGAAGAATCTGCTTTTTGGCTATCTGTATATCTTCTTTGGAGAAATGTCTATTCTAGTCTTCTGCCCAATTTTTGATTGGATTTTTTACTGTTGTTGCATTTTGAGTTCTTTATATATTAAGGTATTAAGCCCTTCTCAGATGTATGACATGAAAATATCTTCTACTCAGTAGAATGTTTTTGTTTTGATGGTAGATTATTTCACTGAGCAGAAGCTTTTTAGTTTGATGTAACCACATCTTTTTTTTTTATTTTTACTGTTACCCTTGCTACTAGAATTTAGTCCCCAAAGACCTCTTTAATGTCAATGTCATAGAGCGTACTATGTTTTCCTCTATGAATTGTATGTCTTACAGTCTCACATCCAATTCTCTAATCTATCTTGAATTATATTTTATGCACGGTTTTAGAGAGAGGTCTAGATTAATTTTTCAGACGGAACTGTCCAGTTTTCCCAACTCTACTCTCTTTGTTGAAAAGATTTTCCTTTCTCCACCGTATTCTTTTGACTTCTTTGTCCTAAATTAAATGATCACATATATGTAAATCTATTTCTGGTTATTCAGATCTATTTCACTGATCTGTTTCTCTGTTTCTATTCCAGTATCATACAGTTTGCATCAGTATGGCTTTATAGTATAGCTCAAAGTCTGGGAGTGAGATACCTCTTATTTTGCTCTTTTTTTCTCATGATGGTTTTAGCTATTCAGTGTCTTTTGTGAGCCTGTACTAATTAAATCTTTTGTTCTATTTCTTTGAAAAATATCAGTTGCATTTTTGATGCTGAATGATAAACCTGCATATTGCTTTAGGTAAGAGGATCATTTGAATAATGTTAATTCTTCCCAATCATACATGAACAAGGAATATCTTTCTATTTTTTGTATATTTTTCTATTTATCTTAACAATGTCTTATAGTTTTACATATATGTATATATATAATATAGGTCTTTTACTTCCTTTGCTAAGGATATTCTAAATTATTTAAGTCCTTTTGTTTTTATTGCAAATATAATAGGTATATTGATTTCATTATCTTCTATCACATTTGCATAAAATGCAGCATATCTTATATATTAATTTTGTAGTCTGCCACTTGACTCATTAGAGTTTTCTATGTATGTTATCATGTCATCTGAAAATAGTGATGGTTTTACTTTTTTTCAATTTAGAGTCCTTTTTATTTATTCAATTTGTCTAATTGTTTTAGCTAGGGCTTCCAGTGTAATGGTAGGTAACAATGGTGAGAGTGAACAATAAACTTCCTTTCTGGAATTCTCCCATCTCTATATTTTCAAATATTAAAAAAAAAAATAGCAATGATGCATAGATCCTCTTTCCAACTCTTTTTATTTTCAACCTGAGAAGCTGTAAGTCTGTACATTGGTGAGCTTAAATTATGGAAAAGGAAACTACTGCAAAGCAAAAGAAACTCAAAGTTTTGACTTTCTCAAATAAGTAAAATAGAATGGTTTCTTTTGAAGAGCAAAAAATAAGAAAATTGGAATTGGCTATGTTTTTGGCAGAATGAAAATATAGTCCCACTCTTAAAAATCAGACTTTTTCTATCTAAAGGAATTTCTAAGAGTTCGGACATGTAGGATAAGTGGAGCTATAAGAATAACAAAATTATACTAGATAATAGATAAGATCCTGAAAAGATTGTGTTCAAGCAATAAAATGATATCTTTTACTTTATTTAAAATATTTTAATGTAGACTTAAAAGTTCTGAAATAGTTGCTGAAATTATATATTTTTTAATTGGAGAGAATGCCTACTTTTTAACACAGTTTGATCCTTCATACTGTCACACTACCTACAAATTGATTCATTTTCTGTAGGCATAGAAAAAATTAGAGCCTTCTTACTATACCCTTTGTCCTTTGTCATTATTTCTGTCTGCTTTTACTTGAATTATTAAATAACAGAGACCAAAATCCTCACCTTTAACTCCTTTAAGAATGGACACTAACAAGAGTTATTTCAAATGATTTATAATACTGGTCCTAATTGACCATGAAGGAAACTGACCTCAAATAATGCTTATCATCTTCCTAGCTTATTGCCATATTCTGATCGTGTTTTCCAATAATTAAAATTAATGTTATTTCTTTCTCTTTTTAAGTTAACTGATTTATTTAGTATAATATTTATCAAAATGTTACATCTATTTCAACTCAAACTCCAAGAGAGTCCTATCTTTACTTAAAAAAATTCCAAAATAATAATAGTATTGGAAATTTCTTTTGTTATACCAAATATGTACCAAAAGAGGAAAGAAAGAAAAAGAGGAAAAAAGAAAAAGGAGAGGGGACGGAGTAGAATAGAGAGAAGAGCGGAAAGAAAAAAAAGAAAGGAGAGGAAAGAGAGACATCCAGGAGAAAGTGCGATCCACTGAATATCATTTGTAAATACTTTGATCAATGAAAATAAGGGCAGCATCTATCAAGCCCATTGGACTGTATCTGAAGAATTGGTTTCTATAACCTACTTGCCCACATACTGCTATTTCCCTTCAATAGGAATTTTGAGAAAATTTGGTTTCAGCACATTTATCAAAACACTAAAATGTAGGATCATTTTTTATCATTTTCTTAAATTCCCTTACTGGGAAACTGAAATGATAATTATTGTTAATTTAACTGTGTGTGTATGCACCTTTGAGATTTCAAAAGAAGAAAAGATTCCTCCTTTTTATGATAGAAATAAATATGTAAAAATAATATACATTTAAATATATCAATAGTATATATCAGTATTTTTAAGACTATATATGCAATTTGCCCTGATCAGTAGATCAGTATCAATAAGGACAATGAGTAAATAAATCCAAATATGTTTAATTTCAAGCCAGCCATGTATGGTTGGCAAACTTTTAAAATTAGGGCAAATTTACTTGAAAATTTGTGTTGAAAGATGTCTCAAAAGATGATGGTGCAGAGCAACTAGAATCACCTATTTTGCAGACACAGACACTGAGGAAGAGTAGGACCAGAATCTGTAGACATAGCAGCAGCATTCACCAGCATAAAGGGTATCTAAAAATAAATCTTCAGAGCTATATCATAGATTTGGGATTCCCAGTCTCAGGGGAAAAAAATGGCACTAACAGAGGGGTGGAGCTTCAGGAAAATAGCAGGTCTTCCAGAGAGTCACTGCAATAACAAAGAGCCCACCCAGTAGGAATGGGTTATGGAACACTGGGAGAGGATCTTGGCACAGGGCAGAAGGAGGACCAGAACCCCAGTGGATTGAATAGGAGTCCCAGAGGGAAAATTACACAGATACCACCACAATTGGTAAGAAGTTAGGTGAATCCTCCACCCTTATGCTTGCTCACCATATTTCATAGGAACCACAGGACCTGCCTGCTGGAAATGCTAATCCCAGGCTTAAAGGAAGAGAATCTTCCTTAAGGGAGGAAACTTCTACAACTACCCATTAACTCTACCCAATGGGTAGACACAGAACTGTAGCCAGACTGCTAATTTGGACGAATGACAATGTAGTCATTACAATTCAGACCTGTGATGCCAGGGAAGACTCTAGATTCCCCACACAAATTCCAACCCTTTAGGCTGACCTGTCAGCCCCAAATGCAGAATCCACCTAAGAACATAATAAATCCAACCAGAGTGATGCCTCAAAACTCAAGAATTGCCATTGTTCAAACCAAGATACAGAATCATTGCAAGTCAATACCCTACACAAGGCCATCACACTGTAGGGAAACCTAACCCACAGATAGAAAAATAGAATGCCAAAAAGAATGAAGACACAGAGAATTATATGTAAAATAATGGATCCAATGAAAACTCCAAGGGAAAATCTTATAGAAGAGACATATGCAATTTACCTGAAGGTGAATTTAGAGCAACAATGATAAACATGGTCTTGGAAATCAAGAATATAACAGAGGATGAAAAAGAACACAATGAAAGAGAGACTAAATGAAGCAAGATGTCAAAGAAATGAAGACTACATTAGCTGAACTAAAAGGCTCATTAGAACTCAAGACTAGCAGGGATGAAGCCTCCAATAGAATCAGAGAGCTAGAAGATAGGGCAGAGGAATGCACTCATGCAAACCAGTAGAGAAAAAAAATCAAAATAAATGAAGATGGCAATAACATCAAAAGGAACAATATTCACAACATAGGAGTCCCAGAGGAAGAAGGGGGTGGGGGCAGGAAGAAACTGTATTTGAAGACTTATTAGCTGAGAACTTCTCTAACCAGAGTAATGAAGCAAACCTCCAGACCCAAGAAGCTCACAGAGTTCCATACAAAAGTAGCCCAAACAGACTTACATAAAGACAGATTGTCATCAAAATGTCAAAAATGCAGGGTAAAGCATCTTTAAAAAGCTGCAGGAGAAAAAAGAGTCAGATACAAAGGTGTGCCCATAAGATTGTCAGCAGATATCTCAACTGAAATTCTATAGGACAGAAGAAAATGGCATGCAATATTCAAAGTGCTAAAAGAAAAGAATTTTTACTCTAGGATAGCATACCCTATGAAATTATCATTCAGAACTAAAGGAAAGATAAAAAGTATTTCAGATAAAAGTTAGAGGATTTCATCACCACAAAAACAGTTCTACAAAGAAATACTAAAGGAAGTTCTATCAAGAGTAAAGAAACCCCACTTAAAAAGAATAAGACAACAAAATATAAAATGTGGGGAGGAGGAGAATAAAAATGTGGATGAGATTGAGGGCAAGACTAATCTGCTTTCAAATAAAAATAGAAATAAAAATAGAATTCTTAATGCTAACCTCAGGGTAATCTCAAACACATGTCCAGAGGAAAAGGAAAGAAGGAAAAGAAAAAAAGGAAACCAATCAAAACATAACTACATCCAACCCACTAAAGAAGAGAAAGAACAAAGGCACTGTCTGTAACAAGACCCAGAAGACAAATTACAAAATGGCAATAAAGTCACATATCATAATCAACCTAAACATTAATGAATTGAATTCACCAGCCATTGACTTTGAGCCTATCTTTTGAAATAAGGTACATCTCCTGAATGTATCAGAAAGTTGGGATATGCTTCTTAAGTCATTCCACCATTCTGTCTGATTGTTGAATGTAATCCGTTAAAATGGTCATCTTACCTAAAGTAATACACAGATTTAATGCAATTCCTATTAAAATATTATGGGTTTATTTCAAGAAAACAGAGAAAAAAATATTAAAACTTGTATGTAACCACAAAATAGCTGAATAGATGAAGCAATTATTAGTAAAAAGAACAAATCTAGAGGGAGTACACACCTAGACACTGAGCTTTACTACAAAGCAACAGTGATAAAATTGATGTGGTACTGGAATAAAAAATAGGCAGATATCAGTGGAATAGAAATAAATCACCAGGAAAAGAGTCACTTACATACAGACAATTTACAACAAAGGATCCAAAAGTGTACAATGGAGAGAGGAAAGGCTTCAATAAATGGTGTTGGGATAAATGGACAGCCACATGCAAAATAATGAAGCTAGACCACACCATACACAAAAATTAACTCAAAATGAACTAGAGACTTGGACATAGGACCAGAAATCCTAAAATTCTTGAAGACATCACAGTAAAGACATTCCATGACATCCTTAGGCTGGGGACTCAAATCCAGCATCAAGAAAACAAACAAACCAAAAACATTTGGAATTACATGAAACTAAAAACCTTCTTCACAGTGAAAGCAAGCCTCACCAAAACAGAGACAGCCTACTTACTGGAAGAAGACATTTGTGCTCTACATTTCTGGCAAGGGCTTAATATTCAAAATATACAAAGAACACATAAAATTCAATGAAAAGATGTCTCTACTTGCTGGCTATCAGGGAAATGCAAATTCAAACAAAAATAAGATATCCCCTTACACCTGAGACACTGGCTATTATCCAAAAGTCTGGAAACAACAAATGCTGGCGAGGATGTGGAGAAAAGGAAACACTATTCCACTGTTGTTGGGTGTACAAATTGGTTCAACACCTTTGGAAAACTATGAAAATTCCTCAAAAAGTTGAATATGGAAATCCCATATAATCTGCCATCCCACTTCTGGGTATTTACCCAAAAGATACTAAAACACTAACTCACAAAGATTTATACACCCCCATGCTTTTTGCCACCCCATTCACAATAGCTAAGAGTTGGAAACTACCTAAGTGCCCAACATCAGATGAATGGATAAAGGCGTAGTATATGTGTGTGTGTGTGTTTATGTGTGTGTGTGTGTGTTTATGTGTGTGTGTAACAATGGACTGCTATACAACTTTTAGAAGATATGAAATCCTGTCATTTGAATCAACATGGATGGATCTATCATGGACTGTGCTAAGTGATCAAACTCATAGGTTGAAATGTGAATAGACAAAGGAAAGGATGAGATAAAATCAAGCCCTGGAGAGCTGTAATGGACACGAGGTTACCAATAAGGGATGGGACAAGGGGCGGGGGCAAGTGGTGATGGGGTCACTGGATAAAGGTAAAGAACACTTGGTGATTTGGTGGATGGCAGGCTGTTTTGACATATCTGAGCAATGGGACAATATGGGGAGCATACACATGAGTTTATTTTCATTTATAAAACAAAGTTGCTACAATAAAATACTAATTTTATTTTCAAAACAATATAATTGTGTGTCGTTTATGAACATTTCTAAGGTGGTAATGTTTGAGAGGGAGTAACTACTGAAGTAGATTTAATGCAATACAAATCTTATTAATTTTAAAATGATAATATATACTGCTGTGAATGTTCCTTTGCATTAACTTTTACCTAGTTTTCTTTTATAGTTAGCTATTATCTTGGTGACTTGACAACTTGGTAAACTATACAGCATTTTAATAAGTGTAATAATGAAGACTGGTAAGATATTACTAAGGATATTTTAAAGAAATTGGACAGACCCACAATTTCTCTTATCTTAATTTCTTTAGATAGGAAATAAATCATGTACCTGAAAAATCTCACTATTTTCTAGCTCTAAATTTCTGTGACTTTTCTTTTTGCTTAATAATTAATCCTAATTTCCTCAACATTTCTTAATTAGTCTTGAAGTAGTGCCTATAAACTACTGGGTTTCATTCACAACAATAAGATACAGTGAGAAGACTCGCAATATCTCTAAATCAGTATAGATACAATCACATGTCATTGAACACAAAAAACTACTATAAAATTGCTAAAAAATACTAATTTACTGTATTTATTTTACCATTACATATTCAACTGAAGAATTTTCTGAAATGAGATACCTGTTCTCAATTCAGAAGCACACGTGTTAAAATTGGAAGCAATGTATCCTTTACATGGTGCACTAACATTCTTCTTCAGAAATAAAATAGAGGTGAAAATTTACTACAAACAAAATTATTCTTTAGTTGCCAAATATGTGTAAAATATTCCACTGAGTGCCATAGAAATACCACACAAGCTAGGCTTCAAGGGACTTACATAACTGATCAGGGGGAAAACAAATCTATATTCAATCCTTCATTCCTTCAATGTTTGTTGATTCTTTACTATTGGCCTTGGCGTTTACATTTTGCAAAGAACAAAACATACACAGACAATTAGCCAAGTATGACAAATGTTATACACATCATCCAAACTCAGTGTTCAACAGCTTCAGGGTGGTTTATTTAGATTGACTTGTTATGCAAACTCTTATTGAGGAGGTATCTTTTTAGCTCAGATTAAATTTCAAAAGGAAATAGGTTTTGAATACCAAGAAAGGGAAGATTTTAGAAAACAAAATCTTTCAAAGAAGCTAAATTTTGGAAAATGCTTAACATTTTTGAGGAGCAATTAGATAATGAGTATTCTTGTGATGTGAGCTGAAGTCAGGGAGGTAGGCAGGCGACAGAACAAGTAGTAATTGATATGCAGAAAACATTTGGATATTTTAAACACTAGGCAAAAATACTGGAGATACAAAAGCAAGAAAGGACCATGATTTTTATTTTCAAAATATCAGTCAGATTTTCCTATGGAGAATGTACTGAAGGAGATGAGTTAGGGCTTTTGTTTCTGTGGTTAGTAAATTAGAAAGAAATAATGGTGAAATAATAAAATGATTATGATTAAACCAGGATGAAATGATGAGAGCTTTGGAGACTGCTGATAGAGCTGATGTAAAGGGGAAAAAATGGGGTACATTTTGTTCATATAAACAACTACCATCCATTGGAACTCCTTCACCCTTACTTCCACCCCCATCTTTTTCCTCTCTGGTAACCTGTTATGTCATGAAAATCCACTGGTTTATTTTTGTTTTGTTTTATCCATTTGTTTACTTTGCTTTCTTACATTGCACATATATGCACAATCATCTTATGTCTGTTTTTCTCCCTCTGAATTATTGTGCTTAGTATTATCCCCTTAAGTTCCATTCATTGTGCCATAAATAACAAAATGCTATGTTTTTAAAGTGCAACAGTATTCACTTTATTACATATATCACTTCTTTAACAAATAGATGTTAAGTGGGATTTATGTTGTTCCCATATCTTAGCTACTGTAAAAAGTGCTGCAATAAAAACGGTACATATATCTCTTCAAATTAAAACTTTCATATTCTTCCAATAGATACCAGAACTGGGACTGGTGGATCATGTA
The DNA here is from genome assembly GCA_004363575.1 of Solenodon paradoxus. Lineage (NCBI taxonomy): Eukaryota > Metazoa > Chordata > Mammalia > Eulipotyphla > Solenodontidae > Solenodon > Solenodon paradoxus. The sequence continues at coordinate 1,274,848 of RJWH01000122.1, forward strand.
ATAGATCTACTTTGTTTCTTGAAGAAAAAAAAGAATCACACCAATTTACATTCCCACCATCATTGTGCAAAGATACCTTTATCTCCACAACCTTTTATAACACTTGTTACTGGCCTCTTTAATGCAAACATTTTCAAATGTGTTAGAAGTTATCTGTGGTTATAATTTACATTTGTCTAATTATAAGTGATGGTGAGAAGTTTTTTCATGTGCATGATGGACATCTATATATCCTCTTTGGAAAAACATCTATTCACATCTCTGTATATTTTCTAAAAACTTTTTTTTGGGGGGAAGGGGGAGTGTGTTTGTGTTGTCTGTGTTCTTTAAATACTAGATATTAACTTCTTATAAGATGTGTGATATACAAATATATTCTCCCGTTAAGTAGGGTCTTTTTTATTCTATTGATTCTGCTGATACTTCCTTTTGCTCTAGAGAAGCTATTTAATTGAATGCAGTTCCATTTGTTATTTTTGCATCTGTTTTTCTTAATGCTGGAGCTTGAGACCCAAATCATCTCTAAATTCAATGTCATGGAATATATCAACCAGTTTGGGGTTTTACATACATCCAAATCACTAATCTATTTTGAGTTTATTTTTTGTGTATTGAGTGAGAAAGTGATCAAATTTTGTTCTTTTACATGTGGCCCTATGATTTTCGCAGCACCATTTGTTGAAGATGATTTCATTTCTCCATCGTATGGTCATGACTCCTTTGTTATAAAGTAACATGTCAACATACATATGGTTTTATATCTGGCATTTCAATTATATTCCATTAATCTGCATGTCTATTATTATTCTAATACCATATTGTTGTAATTACTATTACTTTGGGTATACTTTGAAATCAGATAATATAAAACCTTTTTATTCCTCATCAAGATTGCTTTAGCTAGTCAGGGATTTTTATGGTTCTATATAAATGATATTACTACTTGTTCTATTTTCCAAAACAGTCACTGGAATTTTAATAAGATTGCATTTTATCTATATATTGCTTTAAGTAAGGTGATCATTTTTGGTGGGGGGGTGGTTTGTTTAACATCTTGGAAGTTTTCATTGTACAATCTTTTACCTCCTTTGTCAAATCTACCCTTAGGAATTTTATTCTTTTTGATGTGCTTGTGAACATTATTACTTTATATATTTCTGCTCATTGCATATAGAAATACAACCAATTTTTGCATATTAATTTTGCAGGCTATGATTTTACTGTACTGTTTCTGGAAATGTTCTAATGGAGTATTTAGGATTTTCTATATATGTTATCTTGTCACCTGAAAGTAATCATAATTTCACTTCTCCATTATGGATCCTGTCATTTCTTGTTGTCTAATTGCTTTGGCCAATACCTCTAACACTAAATTAAATTGAGATAGCAACTGTTCTTATTTGTTCCAGGTTTCAAAACAATTACTTTCAATTTTTTACTGTTGAGTGTGATGTCAGCTGTGGGTTTATTTTGTTAAAGTATAGAACATTTATCCTCATTCTACTGAGTTATTTTTTTGTTATCACAAGTGGGTGCTGAATATTACTAAATTCTTTCTGTACATTTAGAACTATAATCCTAAGATTTTTGTCCTTAGTTTGGTTTAGGAAGTATCTTACATCAACTGATTTGCTTATGTTAAACTATTCTTGCATCCCTGGAGATAAATCATACCAGGTCTTAGTGTATACCCTTTTTATATCCTATAGTAATCAATTTTTTAGTATTTTTAAAGAAATTTTGTATTTATGCTCATCAGAGATATTGATATGTGGTTTCTTTCATGATATCCTTTGTTTTTCATATCAAGGTAATGTTGGTCTCAAACAATGTGTTAGGAAATAGTCCCTCCATTTCTTGGAAGAGCTTGAGAAGAACAGGTGTTAGTTCTTTTAAGGGTAAAATTCCTAGTAAAAAATGATTTGTATTTGAGTGTTTATTTTTTGAAATATTACTTTTTATTATAGTTTCAATTTCCATACTAGTAAGTGATCTGCTCAAGTTTTCTATTTCTTTCTATTTCAGTCTTGATAGTATAGTTCTAAAATTGTATCCATTTCTTCTATATTTTTAAAAGTATTAACATATGTTCATAATCCTATGTATTTATGTGGTATCTGCTATACCTCCTCTTTTATTGCTATTTCTATGTATTAAAATTTTCCTCTCTTCTTTTATGAGCCTAGCAAAAGATCTGTCATTCTGGTTTGTCATTTCAAAGAACAAGTTTAATTGATATTTGTATTAAATATTTGGTTGCTCTTTATTTTCAAATAATAATAAAAAAGTTTTGAAATTTAATATGTTCTATTGACTTTTGGTTTTTTGTTTTTTTCTTTAAAAATCCTTTAGAGTGGGTTGAATTTATTGAGATGCTTGTTGATATAAACTTGTGTTGCTATTAACTTCCTTTCTAGTATTAAATTTGCTACATCATGTAAGCTTCATTCTTTTGTCTCCAAGTATCTTATTTTTTATTCTTCTTATTCTTCTTATTTCTTATTTCTTCTTATTTCTGCTTTAATTTCATCACTAACCCAGTGGTTATTCAGTAGCATGTTATTTAGTCTCTACATGTTTGGGATTTTTCTGGTTTTCTTTTTTTGGTTGATTTCTAGTATTTTAGCACTGCGATCAGAGAAGATAGCATGATTTCAATCTTTGTAAGTTATTGATAGCTGATATATATCGGGATTATTTTAAGGTCAGTGTGATGATTTTTTGTTTGGATATGGAAGATGAGAAGAAAAAAGGATAATTCCTAGATTTTGACTTTACCAAATATTTAATGATGAGATATATTGAAATGAGGACTAGAGGAGAACTATTTGGGGATTCAGGTTTAGCCATAGCTTGGAGATGCTCTAGAAACATTCATGTGAGCTACTGAGAAAGTAGATACACAGATCTACAGTTAAGAGAAATTAATAGGAATTCCACTAATTAAACAAGTGTGTTTAAATGTACTAAGCAGTATTTAAAACAATACATCAAAGCTTTTTTAATAGTTTTGATTTCTAAGTTCTTTTGTTAGTGTTTTTAACTTTTTATGAGAATGAGGGAAGAAAAATAAATATAGGGATGGAAAATGAGAAGAAAGAAGAGAAGAATGAATAGAGAAGAAACAAAAGAGGGAAGAGAAGTGGTAAAGCTTAACTTCTAGTTGTTTCCACTCATTTCACATTAGAAATTGTAAGTGCGTGTACAATGGTCACTAGTCAAATAATGTATTTGAAACGGAATATTTATTTTTGCTAATGCTAAATTACTACTATGTACCAGATAATAGTTTATCTAATTTAATTCTCAAGGATGTTCATCAGTGCATTATGGTTTTTCAAACAAAGTTGGTGGAGCTGATTTTAGTATGCTTAGAGCTTGACTCCATTATCCTTTCCCTGCCCCACCCCAGTATTCTGTCTGCTAATCTCTGCATACCATAGTTTTAATAAAGTCTTCACTTCTTGAGACTACTTCAAATAGTTACTTGTGATTCTCTGCTAATTAACTTCATGTCTGCTTTCACTGAAATAATAGTTTATTTTGTGTACATTTATTTGATTGAATATACATTAGTTTATATTGAGTAGAAGGGATAATTATACTTCAAATGGCATGGAATCTATCAGAAGGTTTGCTATTGAACATAACAGAACTAGTTTTAAGCACAAATATATAATATTCCAAAGTACTAATAAAACATTCTTTAATGTCAAATATAGATGGGCAATTTGCCATTCCTACTTTAAATTATTTTTAAAAAGAAAGAAATGAATCCTCTATTCTCCAAAAAAAAATTTATTTTGGTTATGTTAGATAAATCAAAAATCAGCATGTATGTGAGTGCCCACTCTGTAGCTAGTGAATCATATAATGTAAGGTGCATACTATATAAATATTATTCTTTTCAAAGCATTTCTTTTGCAAAGTCAGCATCTTGCTTCCAACTTTTAAAAACTATTTTTAACATAGATTCTCTGAGAGAGTTGTTACACATTGCAAAACCAACTGTTTTAATTAAAATATTTAAACATTTTCCTTACTATTGGTTGTATAAAGTTTCATACCTTACCTTGACTAAAACTCAGCAAAGTGAGTCAAGGTTGCCAGATTGACCACACTTATATCAAATTTGGAGGCATGTAAGGCTTATTCTTTGCATACATTTTACAGAACCATACCTAAGCAGATATGTATTTTACACATTTGGAAATATTTGGATAATAGTTGCCATCAATGGAAAATGCAACCTCAAAAAACATTGTAGTAATTTGGTTACAAGTATTAAGTATTTGAAATTTAAAGTATTTTCCACAATCAGCTTTTTTATTGATATAGGCTTTTATGAAACTCCTCTTTGAGGGTATGTTATCTATAAACATTTTGGGGTCAATAGTTAAAATTAAAGTACATTAAAGAGAATTATTTTAATAGCGCTTTAGGAGAATATTTAAATATTGTATAGAAAGAAATTTGCATCAGGATGAAATCCCAACTCTTAGGTAAACCTGAAGCATGATTCCTTCAAATTCCCCTACATCTTTTCATACACACTTACAGGAAAGAAAGTTGAGTTTATTTTCAGCTTTCCTGTATTTTATTTTATAATTCAAAAATTAAGTATCATTGCTTTGACCCAAGAATTCTCAGCAGATTGCAAAAATCTTATTCAATTTAGGAGAAAAGTGATATAATTTTCAAATTGCCATAAAAAATCATCTAATTTTATTCACTTTTTCTACATAAGTTTTAATATTCAGCTCCTTCCCTATGATCTTTTTGATTGAAATAATATTTTCAATTAAAAATGTATTTGATAACTATCTACTAAGTGCTTCTCTGTGATAGACTACTAGATTAGGAACTAAATATACTTAATTAGCTGCATACATACCATCGCCAGCTGGACTGGTCCCTATATTCATAAAACGTACAAGTTAATAGTGAAGACACAAAATAAAAAAAGGAAATAAGATTTGTATGTATAATTAGAAATTGATAAATGACAAGAGAAAAGATCAGAGTGCAATGAAAGCAAATAAAAGAGAAAAGAAGGTGCTATTTAAGATTCATTATCAAAACAACCCTCTTTGAGAGGATATCTAAACTAAGACTTCAGGGAAGAAAATAATACATCCTTTCTTATGTGTGTGTATGGTAGATAACTGTGAAGAAGACCATGGAGAATCTTTCAGAAAATGTTAACTGAATAGGCAAAGAAATGAAAAAATACAACAACAACCAGAACAACAGAAAAAGTGCTGTTTTTGAGAAAGTGGAAAGAGTTGGTGGGGCATGGGAATCAGCTGAGAGATACGCATAACATATATGAATTTAGATATTTCAGTAGATTCAGAAGACAACAACAGCCAGCAACCTGCTAAAGAATTTTATGTAGGGTGGTAGTAGCCTCCCCCTGAGACCCAGACTTCTTAGGCTGCTAAATAGCCAGTGACATAAACTGATGCTCTTCACACATTAGAGTGATGAATGAGTGTACCAAATGATTTCAAGAGTATGCATTCTAGGTATGAAAAAAAAGTGAAAAATTAATGGAGCTAGTACGCTTCACCTTTGAGGACACATGGACTATGCAGATATTCAGTGATTCACTAGGATTCATATAACTTGTACTCAATACATAAAAACATATAAAACTGAATCAGTAAAAGGACATAGGTATAGGCTTATGAGAGAAGCCACTCTTAGGGAGACCTACTAACAGCAGTGGAAAGCGATTCCATCTGAGCAATGTGTCTGGCCAGGTGAAAAAATATTTGAGACTCAGAGTTCAAGGTTTTGTTGGAGGATGGTGGCATAGGCACAAACAACCACCCAGCATTAATGAAATTCCAGATTCCCAGAAGGGGAACAGGTGTTCATTGGCCCCAGGCAGGCGAAACAAGCTTATCAGTGTGCTGAACATTTCAAAGGTTGAATTTCCAGATACCAAAGACTGAGTCTACAAGCAGACCTTCTGTAAGTTCCTCAGACCTGTTACGATAAATATTTTTTGCACAGTTTGAGCTACTGAGATTGGAATGGATCCAAAGTATCAGAGAGAAGGACATTCAGAAGCTCAGGAATTGATTTACCAAAATTGGAAGTTCCCCACATTTTCTTATGAAAGTTTAGTCAGAATCCAGGTCACTCTTAAAAGTTCGACCTCTTCTGAATCATCAAACTTCATTCTCTGACTACATTATTTCATTGAATGCTATAACCTGAAACTCTGTAGCTATTAATTTTTAGAATTTTTAACACATTAATGTTTTTCATCCTAGATTGTAAAATTACATATGGAACAGATGATAATTTTTGCATTCTTACTTCCTATAAAGTAGAAACTATAGAATTAATTGTGGATGAATTAATTTAAAAATTTAATATAAATGAACAAAATTTGTATTCCTTTGGCATCTATAGTTTTATCATTTAGAATACATCAATGTTTACATTTTCAAAGTGACTAAAACCATAAGAGCAAATAATTATGACCTCTATCACCCAAGATCATAACAAATGTTTAATATCTCTAACATTATTTTTCTTTTCACAATGTGTTTTGGGTTTTGATGCAAAAATATGTAACTGCTTCAACTACAAGAGTTAAATGTACTTCTGAGGGAAAAATAAATATACATGTGGAGAAACATCATATTTAATTGTATAGTTGGCTTTGTTATTATTTTATCTCCTACTAGCAATGTAAGCATATTTATTATTGTTTTAAACTCACAAGCCACCCCAATGGTTTCCTATGTTTGTGTATTTTGGGTTGTGGTCATGATTCCTACATAAATGTTTATAGATATCTTCAAGTTTCAGACTACTTTTTGAAAAGGTTATGGCCTCTAAAGGTAAGAATTTATAATCTCTTGGGTCTATTCTCAAAATAGAGTAGTATATTTGATATGACAAGTGATGGAAATAGATTTTGTTACAATTGAATTTATCTCTATCTGTCCTATTTGTACTGAAATTATAAATACCAAGCCTTAAAAAACTGTGCCTCATCCTACCATGGCAGACCTTGCAATTACCACAGTCTGTAACAATAGCAGTGGGTGGACACATAACTGTTAGGAAGTGGATTTCAACCACTAACTCATTCACAAATGCTACAAAAAAAAATGCTTTCAAACACAAATCAGTGGCTTCTCCCATCAAAAACTAAATGCAAAATTTAGGTGAAGAGACACGTTTCTATTGTACTAAGGACAAAGATTTTGAAAACAATAAACATCCATTTGAACAACTACATATACAAAATAAGCGAACATTTCCTTTTAATTCTTGAAAATTTTCTATTTAATTTTATTAAAATAATTTCAAATACTATCCTTCCATGCATCTAGGCTGTTTCCTCTATCAATAGGGCAGCTGAATAGCATAACTGTTGAGAACTTAGTAAAATCAGGCAAACATTGGGTCAGGTCAGGTCCCTATCCCTGTAATTACTAACTATACAAGTTGGTAATTTTTTGTGGTCTCCCTAAGCCTCAGGTTCCTTATCTTTTAAATAGCAAAATAATATCAGTTTCAATAGGTTTTGAATAAGATATAACACATAAAATATGTAGTATAGTGCTTGCCCTAGTTAAGCATTTTAGAAGATAGTGTTATTTGTAGAGTTGTGCTAGTAGATATGTCAGTATTGAACTATATGTCTCTGATCAACTGAGACTTATTTTTCTCATTTCAGAAGTAGAAATTTGCCACTGTTGTCTCAGTATCTTGATATTAGGACTGAAGATTGAGTTATTGCCTTGAACTTGTCCTACTACAGCTTCCGTTAATGCGTCACATTTACAGGTAGATAGAAGGGGACAGAAAACGGTAGTTTTAATCTAAACTGCCACTCAGGAGAGCAAGTAATTTCCTGAATCCCTGTGTGGATCAATAGATAACTCTAAATGTAAGAAAGGCTGAGAATGAAATTTTGTATTTCCAAGCTCTATAGTAAAATTAGTAAGTACAAAAGGGTTGAGAACGTCTTGCATCTACCTAATGTTTCTATAGTTCCAAACACTGTTTAAGAACTTTAACATGACCTTATTTAGTCTCCTCCACAACCTAATGATAGTCCAATGTTTTAGATACTGTTATAGTTTTCAATTCGTAGGTGGAAGGACTTCAGCATAGAGAGATAGGGTAAGGTTCCCAAGGCTCCCAATGCCTTACATGTGTGGTACTCAAATCCAGTTACTCTAACTTCAGTCTATCCTTAATTAAAAAGAATAGTGACAATTTTTGCTGAGTAGTTACAGCAGGATGATCAGGCCCTGCTCAGCGTATCATAGGAAGCCAAACTTTGTTCAAGGATATCTAAACTTGAGCAATTCTGATAAAGTTGTGATTGCTGTTGCAAGTATGTTTCACAAGCAAAGATTCCCTCACTTTTTAATTCCTGGGATAGCTTACTCTTTGTTGTAGTTCCTGGATCCTGCTAAAAATTCATTTTTAGAAAATGACTTGACCTACAAAACACTCCATCTACATAGAGAAAAAAGATAATATGGCTCCAAAGATGAAGATGCCATGAAAATTACAAAATTTATGAGATATAAATGTTAAATAACAGTATTAGTACTTAGAATTCTTCTAGTATGGATAAAAATAAAAGGTCATAATCATAGAAGTGTCAGTTTTCATCTCTTTTCCCAAATGATAAAGACATTTTTTACTTTCAAAAATTAAAACGCTTTCATACTAATTTGACTCAATTAATGTTATTTGCCATAGTTTTTTTCACATAACATGTAACAGAGTCTTAATTTTTTCAATTGCATAATAATAACCAGTAAGGTTCTGTATCATTACCTATTGCTGTCCAACAGATTTCAGTTACATAGTGACTTAAAAGCATTCTTTTATTTTCCTCATGAATTTCATGTGATTACAACAGAACTCTATGAAGTAGTTCCAATATATGATGTCAGTTAAGTAGGCTCAATTGAACAATGGAGTGTCTTATTCAAGGACGTCTTATTCGTATGTTTGACAAGTTGCTACAAGTTATTGACTAGGGCCTCTTTGCATTTGTTATGCATCTTCAATTCATGGGAGATGTGTTCTAAATGAGTTCCCCAAGATAATCAGTAAGAAGCTGTATTACCTTTTGTGATCTATAATGTTATATTGCATTATTTTTGCAAATTTTTTTCTTACGGTAACTTTGATTTTACACATTAAAATAAATTCATAGTGTAGATTCTCCATATGTGTGAGTTCCCTATTCCTAAAATGTATGCCAACACAACCTGCCCTATACCAAATCACCAAGTGTTCTTCACCATTGTCCAGTGGGCTCCACCACCACTTGTCACCACCATCCCCCACTGTCCTATTCCCTATTGGTAATCTCAGCTCTTTTACAACTGTCCAGCGGTTGGTTTTGAGCCACCTATGAGTGAAATCGTCTGACATCTATTTTTCTTCTTTTGACTTACTTCATTTAGCAAATATCCCCTCTAATTCCATTCATATTGATTCACATGATTCAAATGATTTAATCTTTTCTAATGACTGTATAGTTTTCTATTGTGCATATATACCACATCTTCATTATTCAGTCTGCTGACTTCAGGCATGTAGTTAGTTTCCACCTCTTAGCTATTGTAAACAGTGCTGCAATAAATATGGGGGTCCAAAGATCACTGCGAGTTAGTGCTTTTGTATCCTTTGCGTAAATACTCTGAAGTGAGATTATGGGATCATACGGGATTTCCACATTCAACCTTTTGAGGAATCTCCACACAGTTTTCAGTAGCAGTTGCACCAATTTGCATGTCCAATAACCTTGAAAAAGGTATTTCCTTTTCTCCGCATCCTCACCAAAATTTGTTGTTTCCAGACTTTTGAATAACAGTCAATCTCTCAGGTGCAAGGTGATTTCTCATTGTAATTTTTATTTGCATTTACCTAAAAGCCATGAAGTAATAGCATCGTTCATGTGTCATCCATATATCACCTCTAGAAAAATATCTCTCCAATTCATCTCCCATTTTGATTGGATTACCTGTTTTTTTGTTACTGAGTTTTGTGAGTTCTTTGTATATTTTGGAAATTAAGCCCTTGCCAGAATATGGAATGCAAATATCTTTTCCCAGTTAGTAGGATGTCTTTTTGTTTTGGTGATGTTTTCTTTCACTGTGATGAAGCTTCTTAGTTTGATGTAGTCCCAGTTTATTTTTCATTTTGTCTCCCTTGATGCTTGCTTTGAGTTCCCAAAGACCTTAGGCTGATGTCATGGAATGCCTTTCCTATGTTGTCTTTCAAGAATTTTATGGCTTCGGGTCTTATGTCTAAGTCTTTAGTCCATTTTGAGTTAATTTTTTTTTGTGAATGCTGCTAGCATGTGGTCTAGCTTCATTCTTTTGCATGTGGCTGTTCAGTTTTCCCAAAACCATTTATTGAAGACTTTCCTTTCTGTATCATATGTGTTTGGCTCCTTTGACACAGATTAACTGACCACCTGTGGGTGGGTAATTTTCTGGTGATTCAGTTCTATTCCACTGATCTGTGCCTTTGTTACTATTCAAGTACTAGACCATTTTGGTCACTATCACTTTATAATACAACTCAATGTCTGGGAATGTAATCCCTCTGGATTCGATCAGTTTTCTCATAAATGCTTTGGCTATTTGGGGTCTTTTGTTGTTCCACACAAATTTTAAAACTTTTTATTCTATTTCCTGGAAACAACCTTGTGGGATTTTAATGGATATTGCATTAAATTTGTATATTGTTTTAGGTAAGATAAATATTTTAATGATGTTGTTTCTTCAAAATCATGAACAGGGGATGTCTCTCCATCTGTATCCTTTTCTATTTCTTTTAAGTATTTGTTTCCACCATATAGTTCTTTTACCACTTTTGTTAAATGTATTAGAAGAAATTTGATTCTTTTTACTTCTATCTTAAACAGTGTGGCTTTCTTGATTTTATTTTCTTTTAGCATGTTATCTGCATACAAAAATACAATGGATTTTATGCATTGATTTTGTAACCTACCACTTTACAGTATTTGCTAATTAGTTCTAATTGGTTTATTGACAGTTTTGGGGGTTTTCAATATATATAATCATGTCATCATCAATTAATTATAGTTTTATTTCCTGCTTCCAACTTTATTTCTTTTCTTACCTAATAGCTCTGGCTAAGTCCTCCACATAGAATGTTAAATAGCAGTGGTGGGAGCGGATAGCCTCATCTTATTCCTGACCTAAGAGGAAGTGTTTTCAAATTCTTGTCACTGGGATGTTGGCTGTCGGTTTGTCATATATGGCCATTATTATGTTGAGGAATGTACCTTCTATTTCCATTTTATGCAGGGTTTTTATCATAAATGGGTGTCGGAGCTTGCTAAAAGCTTTCTCTGCATCTATTGATATGATCATGAGTTTTTCCTCCTTGCTCTTGTTGGTATGGTGCATTATATCAATAGGATTTATTTATATTGAACATTGTTATATCCTTGTGATAAATTCCACTTGGTAATTACGGATGACTTTTTGATGTATTGATCTGATTTTCCAATATTTTATTGATAATTTTTGCATCTTTGTTCATTAGAGATATTGGTTTGTGGTTTTATTTCTTGGTGACATTCGGTCAATTTTTGTTATCAGTGTGATGTTAGCCTCAAAGAAAGTGTTAGGAAGTGTTCTTTGTTCTTCAATATTTTGGAAGAGTTTGGGCATAGGTATTAATTCTTCTCTGAAGTTTTGTTAAAACTCATTAGAAAAGCCATCTGGTCCCGGGCTTCTATTTTGGGGAGAATTTTGATTACTTCTTCAATTTCTTACTTATGATTTTTCCGTTCAGTTTTTCTAATTCTTCCAGGTTTAGTCTTGGTAGATTCTAGTTTTCTAAAAATTTGCCCATGTCCTAGTAGCAGAGCACTTTACTGGAATACAGCAGTTCACAGTAGACTCATTTCTGTGATCCGTTGTAACTTCTCTTTCATTTCTGATTCTAGTTGAGAGTCTTCTCTTTTTTTCTTGTGAGTATATTCAATGATTTGCTAATTTGTTATTTTTTCAAAAAAAAAAGATTTTATGTTTCATTGATCTTCTGGTCTTTTTGTTTTCTATTTCATTTATTTCTGCTAAATTTTATTATTTCCTTTCTTCTATGAATTTTGGCTTTAATTCTTCTTTTCTCTATTTCTTTAAATGTAGAGTTAGACTGTGATTTTTCTTGTTCTTGAAGTGGACGTGGATTCCAATGAACTTGCCATTCAGTACTGCTTTTGCCACATCCTACAGATTCTGTTTGTCTTCATTCTCATTTGTATCTAAGTATTTTTCCAGTTCCTCTTTGATTTCCCCTTTTACCTAAGTGTTATTTAGAAGCATATTATTTTGTCTCCATTTAATTTGGGGTCTTCCAGTTTTATTTTGTTAGTTGATTTCTAGCTTTAAGTCATTGTGGTTAGAGAAGATGCTTGGTAGTTTTTCGATCCTTGTAAACTTGTGAGTCATTCTGTGTGTCCCAACATGTGACCTATCCTTGAGAATGTTCCATGTGCACTTGAGAAGAAAGTGAAATTTGTAATCATTTTTGAATAAAGTGTTCAGTATATGTATATGTCTGTTCCAAATAGCTATTTAAAACTGTTGTTTCTTAATTATCTCCTTGGTTGATCTGTCCATTGTAGTTAGTGGGGAGTTGAAATCTCCTACTATGACTGTGCTGTTGTTGATGTCACTTGTCAGTTCTAACAATATTTGCTTAATATATTTTGATGCTCCTTCGTTTGGTGCATATATGTTAATAATCATTATGTTCTTTCTGGACTGACCCCTTAATCACAATATAGTGTCCATTTCCAAGAACACATTTTTCATAATATAATACAATTAGATCAACATTTCATAGAACTGAACACTTTTTATAAATAAAGCATTTCACACACACAGTGACTTGCATTTGTGTAATACAATTGTAACTGAGAATACAGCATACTCAATGGAAATTAGATTTACTTTAAATGTAGGAAATCAAGACCTCATGTTATATGTGCCACTTACTAATTCTATATCCATAAATAAGTTATGAATCATAAAGATCTCAAATTCTTCATGTGTAAATGGAGATTGAACTAAATGATTTAGTATTCCTCTACCAACAATGCTGCAAATTCATAAATTGAATCTCAATTCCATTTGAATTACCTGCTCAATTAAATTGATAATTTTCATTTCCTTCAAAGTGACTTTATGATCAATTGACACATTAAATAGAAACTAAATGTTAGTCAGAAATTTCCCTCACTCCTGTAAGAGGTCATTTATGTTCCCCATAATTAGAATTTATAGCATATAAGGCAATCTTTATTTATATTTTCTACATTCATTTCCTTTAATAAAAAACTTGTTGATGATGGAGGAATATATTGCATGAAAATGTTAAAGGTAGCAAATTTAATTTTGGAAAAAAATATTTTTAATTCTGGTATAAGATTAACATAAAATATAAATATAGAAATGGGCTTTTACAATAGCAAAATAATTTCATAAAAAATGTAATAACAACAACAAAACAGTATCAAGCATTCAATTATTATTTGCTAGGACAAAAGCGAAATAAAAAATACTGTATCTCCAATAACAAGCTGCAATAAAAATATAATAAAATATTAATAATAATTAGTAACTGTTTAAGACATGTTGTTTTAGTTTCTGGTCACTGTGGTTATACTATAATTATAAATGAATTAAGCTCATTTTATCTGTTTATATATTTAAAGAATATAAAATGAAAATTAATTTTATATTTAAAAAATAATTTTTAGCATTGCTATTATTTCCGTCTGTAAAACTAAGGAACTTCATACAGCTATATATTTAGATATATTAATATAACTTTGCTACAGATATGACAGAGATTATTCATAGTGTATAAATAAGGACTTCAAATGTAAATAGTCTAAACATAACAATTTAAGGAGAAATTATCAGACTGGAATAAAAAGTGATAAGGTTTATCTAAACATTGCTATAGTAAAGTCACTTTAAACATAAAGATAGATAATAATACTATGCTAGCACTACTCAAAAGAAAGCTCAGCTAACAATATTAATTTCCAACAAAGCTGACTTTAGAATAAGGAAAATCATTAGGAATAAAGAGGAACTATACAAAATTAAAATGAGCTCAATTCTCAAAAAATATAAAAATGAGTACTTATATATGTGTATGCACCTAACAATATAGTGTTAAAAGATGTGAGACAAAAGTTGATGAAACTCTAAGAAAAAATAGACAAATGTACTAGCTTAATTTAGACTGGCCTTCTTGATTATTGATAGATGAAGAAAATAGAAAATTTGTAGGACATAGCTGACATGAGCAGACCATCAAACAATGGATCTAAATAACATTTATAGAATCCTTTTAAACCAAAGCAGAATTAGTTCTTTTCAAGAACAAAGAAACATTCACTAAGATAAACAACACCCTGGACAATCGAATATACCTTAACAAACTTAAAAGAATAGGAATCATACCACCAGAAATTAAACTAAAAATCAGTAACAGACATTTACCTAGAAATCCAACAATATTTTAAAGATTAAACAAAAATTCTAGAAGAATAGAATTCAATTTCAGAGAAATTAACAAATATTTAGAACTGACCGTAAATGAGACTACAATTTTAAAATGTTTGAGGTGTAATGAAACAGAACTTAGATTTATAGCACTGAATGGTATAATTAATAAAATACTACAATTAGAAAGCAACTCAGTTGTAAAAGAAATAAAAAATCAGAAAAACTCTTACTAAATATGATAAACAATTCACAAAGTATAAAAAAGATACTAAATATCATTTTTAATTAGGGAATCATGAATTAAAACAATCAGGTACCGCTGTATTTATTAGAATGACTAAAATGAAAAACACTGATAATATCAAATACTGGTAAAGATATGAAACAACAATAACTCATTCATGCTGGTGGCAATACAAAATGTTATAGTCACTTTGAAAATAGAATCGCCCTTTTTACAAAGAAAAAAATAATTTTATTATCTGATGAATCAATTGTGCTTATAAGTTTTACCTTACAAGGCATTTATACTATGTAGGTATTTCACCTGAGTTGAAAACTTATGAACATACAGAAACCTGTGCAGGAAGGTTTATAGCAGCTTTATTCACAGTCATCCCAAATTGGAAGCAATTAAAATGCAATTAATAGATGAATAAACTGTGATATATTGATGGAATGTGATAGAATATTATTTAGTGATGAAATAAACTCACATCAGGAAAAGACATGGAGGAAGCTTAAGTGAATATTTCTAATGGTACATATCGAAAAAGGACACTATGCATTTTTAAAATTCACAGAACTTTACAAGACAAAGAGATCATTGAGATATAGAAATTAGTGAAAATCATACAGGTCAGGAAATTTCCAGAACAGAATTAAGGCTATTGCAAAAACAAACAAAAAACACCTGTTTTAAAAAATATGAAATAACCTTACTAAAGGGGCAATAGTACGTATAAATATAAAATTAGATGCTTTGTAGCTGTCAAAACTGAGCAGACAGGCAGTATACATAGTTTTAAAGTAGTCCAAGTGAACTTTAGCTATGACTTCTGAAGGAATCAGTGTAAAGCACCCTTCTCACTCTTCCCCACCTGAGAATCACTGGACTCTGTGATCTTGGGTAGTTCATTTTGGTTTAAAAGTCAAACTAAATAAACCTCTTGCATATTTTTATTCAAAGAGTTCTATAGGAACTAAATGAAACCTTTTGTACAATATGTCATAGTGGGTTACCACATTATAGCACAAACTTTTCTGACTGTTATGGCATGACAGGTCTTTTGGTTATTAACAAATATGCCCTTATAACAAGTAAAAGTTGAGTATAAAAGGTTATTTTTATTTTGGAATTTTTTTCATCACAAATACATTGTAAAATAAACTGATTGGTTCTTGCAATTATTGCTCTACCAATAATTTTTTAAAAATAATTTAGCAAAAGTAATATAGGCTGTTTCACATAATTTCTAAATTGAACCACTTTAGAAACACAACTATTTCCATTATAAATTAAAAATTAAAGTAATTAAAATTATTAGAAGTTCCATAATGTCTTGAGTTGCCATGACTTCCAGATATTAATGGGTGACTTTTTTTTTTTTAATAAACTGAATACAAATATTGCCTAAAAGTATTTCAAGGTCTTAGATTTTTTATATGGCATTTCTTGATTGTCTATTATTTCTACTACAGATGCTGTTGTTTCTAAATTTAACACTCATAATGCCCTTAAATGACTTGGTTCATTTATCCCTTAGAATTGAGAAATTCTTAATATCATTGTGCATATACTCTCACTGCTTATTATGAATAAAGATCTTTCTTTAGCTTATTCCTTAATTTTTACTTCATCACAGCTGTTATCTAATGACTACTTTAGAATATTCACAAGACATTTTTAAATGGATATTTTAAGTTTAAAATTCTTTAAGTCAAAGATAAAACAAGATGATAATTTGTTTTCCTCCTTACCCAGAAGCAGTATCTAGGATATTAGTTTTTTTTTTTTTAACTAAAAGAGCACATATGTATGTGTATATTAATTGCAATCATTTATAAAATAAAAATACATAGAACATTCAGTTTCCTGAAACCTTTCCTTTATACTACATCTAGTCAAGTAACAGAAATGTCAAAAATTCTTTTAATGGTTGATTTTTAAAGGATCAATACTTCTATTTTGCATTTCTCTAAAATACTACTTCTAAAGGTATGTGTTACAAGTAAAACTATTTTTTCAGTCTTTCTCAACTAGAACTTTCCTTGTTAAAAAAGATTTTTGATACCACAGCAAAATGTATTTTAACTCAATTTCTTCTATTCCAGGTCAACTAGCATATGTGAGGAAAAAGCTAAAAATATAAATCTATGATACAGAATTGGCATAATATTCATTCTTGGCATAGGGAAGTCTTAATTAAACATGTCTATAGAATTATCCTTTTATATACCTTTACACTAATTGCCTTTCACTGAAATTTAAATATGAAGAGATGTATAGCAAGACATTTTATGTATACAAAGACATATCTCTATGTATGTCAAGATATTTTAAGTCTATGTACATCAAGATACATTTTAAGCAAATGTATTATCTCTGTAAGTCTTGATGAATTCTAGGTCTGCTTTCTGTCCAAAAGAGATTTCTTGAACACTTTTATATATAAAACCACTTTTCTGAGGTCACACCAGTCTGGAGGTCATAAACATAGCTCAAATAAAAGTGATAAAGTGTATTTCCCTATTTTCTTATATAGTCACTAATAGAGAACTTACAGCTCCCAATGAAGTTTCACATGGGATGTGTTTTTCTAGTAATAAGTGATTTTGTTTCATACAATATCAAATGCCTACTATCAGTTTCTTTTCCCCTATTCCAGTGATCTTTGAGAGAATATCCCTGAAGGTCTTTGATTACTGAGTATCTATTTCATTCATTTAAAAATGTATTGGTTCATTGTTTCATATATATTTTACTGTTACTTCATGTTTTGAACTGTGTTTTTTCTCTAGGTTAGGCTAATTTTTTTCTTCTTTACACTGAGGTAATAGCCTTGTGTTAACGGTTTTAGGTTGCATAGTATAGACCTGGGGTTTGGTCCTAAATGCTGAGATTTAAACTCTTGCATGACCTCTGAGTCCAGCCTTCAGGGTTGGCGTTGGTGCAGGTAATGAAGAAGTTTCTACAGAAGAGCACGTATAAATAGCAAGATACAAGGAGACAGACCCAGGATATATGAACTTATGCCACAAGTAGGCCACAGTGCCAACAGTGGCCACTGTGAGAGCAAGATGGGTGTTTCCTGAGAGCCTATGGAACCAATTATGTCAAAGAACACTCATACTGCAAAAGGCTCCCAGTCCTCTAGCTGAGCATCTGCTCCAGTAGGAAGCCATATACAAGTAATGGGCCCAAGGGACGGGACCTCTAGAAAGTGGAAGGAAGATATGCAAAGCTCTTTAACAGTAGCTCCAGGAAGGTGTCAAGTTGATGTTTTGGCTATGGTCTAATGATCCTCCCTGAGAGAGCTGCTGAAATCTCTTTGCAGGGAATACTCATCTATCTCTACAAGGGTTACAGACCTTGCCATCTGTCCCCACCCCTGGGAGGAAATTACTGTCCTGACAGACTAGAGAAACAGAAAATCTTAACTAGGAACACAAACTGATGCCACAAGCACATTGATGGTGGAGGAACAAAATTGATACTTATCTATTTTGTCCTTAAGAACTTACTGCAATATGACAGCCTCCAGTACTACAGATAAAAGAGCATCTCAAATCACAGAGAAACTTTATTCTTTTTTCTTCATGATGAATATTTTTGTTCAACACATGAAAGTCCTGCTATTATGTCTGTGCACATTTCATCTTTTAGCTCCCAGTTATCTGTCCTGTGTTCTTTGTTCCCTAGAATCATATTGCTCTACAAAAAAGGCCCCTTTATCCTTCCATGCCTGGTGAGTACGTGCTCATGGTTATTGCCCATGTATGGATTACCCACTTAGGGGGCAAACCCTTTAATGCTTGGATAAGTATGTATATTACTGGTACCTCCCTGTAGACTAAGGATCTAGATACTAGGAGGCATTCACATAAAGACTAATCAGCTTCTCCTACTATTTATGATATGTATCCCTTCTCTGTGTGGCGATGTTAATACCTATTGTTGGATTTTCCCCCCATAGGTCATACTTGTTAAATGGATGTAACTTTGTTGTGTTTTTGGGGAGGAAATGAGCTCAAGATCTTAATAGTGTACCATCTTAAAAGGGACTATTGTAAATAATGCATCTATAAACAGGCATATATGTCTTCAAATCAGAGCTGTGTGTGTGTGTGTGTGTGTGTTTCAGGTAAAAACCCAGAAGATTAATAATGGAGTATAGGAAATGTCTATTTTTAGTTTTTTTGAGGAATTTCCATACTGCTTTCCATAATAGTTGTACTAATTTATACCATTTTGCAGCAGCAGTTCATCTGAGAGAAAAAATATAAAGGCGAGGGGGATATATATTAACTGCAAGCAACACGGTCAATCTTCTTGGTGATACCCTGTGAATAGTTACATAGCTCATAAAAATTAAATTCATAGAATTCATATTAATTTTACTTCATATTATTTTACTTCAAGTTAAATCACGTTACTTGTAATAATAGTCCCAATATATAATTTAGAGTATAACGTTGCAGTGTGTTGGTAACACAAATTTGAAGGTAAAAAGGAATTAGTTAGGATATAAATAAAATATAAGCAAAGTTCAGATGCAGTACAAGAAAAACAGCATGTGTTAGTGGTAGCAATAGAGCATGTGGTTTGTTCTACTGGAACATTATCTGTCTAAAACCCAGCTACGGGCAAATATAGTGTTGATAATGTGATGTCAGGAGCTATGCCAAGTGCTTTATCTCTATTTCCTACAATAGCAGTATAAGGTAGATAATACTCATAATTAAGTTTCTGGAGTCAGAGTAAACTATGAGACCCATGTGATTTCTACTTAAATGAAAATAACAGCAATTCCTAGATCATTATCATGCCTACAAAGATCTTAGTATCATTCCTGTCCATATATTCAGTACTAAATTCAGATACTTATCCATATAATTTCCATAGATCTATAACTAACTCTTTATGTATTAACTGCAAACTAAATCATAGATTATTAACTTTTACATTGAAGGTGAAGAAAATAAAATTCAATGAGTTAATTTGTCTAAATCAAGTGCATGCCAAGGAATAAGAACTGAATTCAGCACTATGAAATCCTTATACTATAATTAGTCTAGTTGTGCATACAGAGATTGGGTTTGGAGTGAATGGTAATTGATTATATATGGAAATTCATCTAGAGGAAACTAGTGTATCAATAAGGAATCAAGAAAAATTGACATGATGTTAGCAAAACTTTGGAGATCTAAACAGGTAAGCAGATAATAGGCGTAAATCTAACAACAGGTAATGAGATGCCAATGTAGGAAAGGATTTTGAAGGCACATGTCCAAGATATGAGGGAATACTGATAAAATGGAATTCAAGTCTCAAAAGAACCAGTATATCAACCGAAATATATGATCAACAAAAGGACTGGTATAATCCAATTACCATGAAGTCAAGCAAAAGAGGTTTAAGGCAGGAATTTTATTATTGAAACAAGGTAAGACCCAGATTTTCAGGGCGATGGACAAAGTTGGATTATCTGCAAACTGGCAGCCAGTACTGAAGCCAAAGTTTACTATTTACTACTTAAACACACGGGAGAAAAATTAAGGGATAAATTCTGAGTTCAAAAGTTTGTTCATGGTATAATTTAGGGGATATGGGACTAGGAGTCAAATAGAACACTATTGCTATTTTTTATTGACTTGCCAATTTTCAAAAACACCTGAATCTTAATGTTTTTCTATAAATCAGTAGTTTGGGGAGGAATATGTAATCACAGAATGTGATTTCAGAATTCATAATCTACTATTTTATGTTACCTATTGTTTAATATTTGCCTTAGCTAAAGGTATAAAAGTAAAAAAAAATAATTTGAATTTTTGTTGAAGACAGTGATCGAAATAAATATATTATTTATAGCTACTCAGCACTTTATTCTGAATCCTTCTTGAACTTTCTTTTAGTGAGTTGGGCTAAATCACATATTATCCTTGAGGGCATTTCTTAGTTTTACCTGAAGATGCTAGTTGGGGACAAAAACAATGTGAGTACACTATAGTCCTTTTCTCTGGAAAACAAAAATTCTATTGATATAGAAGAAATAGAATGACACAAATAAGGTAGAAAGAGGCAGGAAGTCCCTGTCTGTCATCCCCATTTCTCAGTTTGCTCTATTCCATTCTTGTTTAATCATTTAAGAGAAGAGATAAATACTAAAGATAGCTTTAAAATATCAGATTATATTTTCCCATATAAACCACACTAGAGAAAGGGATACAAAATATGTATTATGCAAGAGAGTAAAGGTAAGAAGATGTACTTATAGTTTAATTTTTATTTATAATCCTGTCCATCTCACCAGAAGACCCATTATTTAGGGACCAAATATGGTATCCTGAATACTCAGTATCAGAGTATTTTTTATTATTTAATTTTATTGAAGGAACATCATAAATTTTATAGGTTTAAGGTTTACACCATTGTAAATCAATCTCTGTATATAATACATTAAATTCACTATCAACAACCAATTCTTCCTTCACATACATTGATCCCTTCTACCTAACTTGTCAGCCACTTTCCCTTTTGCTTCC
The DNA here is from genome assembly GCA_004363575.1 of Solenodon paradoxus. Lineage (NCBI taxonomy): Eukaryota > Metazoa > Chordata > Mammalia > Eulipotyphla > Solenodontidae > Solenodon > Solenodon paradoxus. Next base: position 1,296,174 of record RJWH01000122.1, read on the forward strand.
TTTGACCACAAATTTGATTTTTTGACTAAAAGTCTATTTCTATTTGTTTGGTTTCTCTGTATATTATATATGAGTGAAATCCATATGACATCTTTTTCTCCTGGCTTATCGCACTATGCATATTTCCCTCTAGGTTCATCCATGTTATATTAGGATTTCATCTTTTTTTAAGATGTGAGTAGTATTCCATTACATACACACTCACACACTAATATCTCGATTATTGTAAATAACAGGGAAATGAACACGTGGGTGCACATATCTCTTTGAATTAGTGTTATTGTGTTTTTAGGATAAATACCTATCAGAGGACTAACTGGATCATAATAAGGAATTTCAATTCTAATGTTTTTGAGAGATCTCCATACTGCTTTCCATAATGGTTGCACCATTTTTAAATCCCAACAGTGTATAAAATTTCCCTTTTCCACACACCCTCGCTAACGCTTGCTGTTTCCAATCTTTTGGATAATAGTCATTCTCACAAATGTGAGTTGATATTTCATTATTACTTTGATTTATATTTCCTTAATTACAAGCGAGGTAGAACATATTTCCATAGGCCTGTTTTCTATCTGTAAGTCTTATTTAGAGAATATTATTAAGATGTACTGTACATTTTTTAGTTGAATTGTTTCTTGCTATTGAACTTTATGAGTTTTCACACATGGTGGCTGTTAACCCCTTGTTGGATGTATGATGAAAAAATATCTTCTCCCTCTCAGAAGGATGCTTTTATGTTTTGATAAGTTTCTTCACTACACAGAAACTTTTTAGTTTGACATGATCCCACTTATTTTGGATTTTATTTCCCTTGATACTGGAGTAAAGTTACCAAAGACAGATATTTAGTCAATGTCAAGAAGTGTTTTCCTGTATTTTATTTATGAAACTTATGATTTTAGGTCTTACATTCAATTTTCCAATCCATTTTGAATTAATTTTTACATATAGTGCTAGGTATTTCTCTAGTTTCAAACTTTTGCATATGGCTGTCCAGTTTTCCTAATACCATTTATTGAAGAGACTATGCGTGCCCATGTATGGCTCACAAATTGCCCATAATTGGCTGTCCATATAAGAGTGGGCTTATTTCCAGGCTCTTAATTTTATACTTGATCTGTGTGTCTGTTTCTCTTCCAATACCGTGATGATTGATTACTATTGCTTTATAGAACAGTTTAAAGTCAGAGAGAACTCTTACAAAGAGTGTTTTTGGTCCTCTTACAGCTTGATATTGGTGATTTGAACGTTTGAATATGGAAGTCAAAGAATATGATTAGTAAAATACAAGTTAAAGAAAAACAGGTGCTAGAGGCAAATATGATCAAAGTATTAATAGGCACACATTTTACTAGAGATAATTAACAAATTATCAGAAAATTAAAGTTGAGCTTTCTTAATTATATCAGTTTATCAAAGCATTTAAGTGTGTTTTCTTTTATGACATCAAAATACATATTCATATTGTCAGCCTATGCATTGTTTTATAACAAATATAGGGGGGTTTATTTTACTTTTTAATACTTACAATAATAACATATCTATAAACATTATAAAATACCATTTCTGGAGTTTACAAAGAAAATAATTATTTTCTCCTAAATAACATTCATAAAATAATGAAAATTTACTTTGAATTTACTTATGAACATTAAATGTTTTTAAATCCAACTTGCTAAGGTAAGATTTATTGGTGGTAAATTTAATGTATTATATACAAATGTGCACTTATGATGATTAACATTTTAAACCTATATAACTTTGTTGCAATGTTTCTTCAAGTACTTTATTTAAATTTTAAGAAAACCACTCCCAAGAAGTAAACTGAAAAATAAGACATTCTAATACATATAGATACTCTACTCATTCTTAAAATTCCTGGCTAGAAGACACATAAGAAACTCAAATTCTTCTAAAAATTTATTATAAAGCACATTCTAAGTCTCACACCTGGATATTTTTAACTGATATTTAACTGATATTTTTTATTCATCATATCATAGCCAAATAATTCACAATTTGCCAACCCTCAATACTTCATTTCAGATGAGCTAAATAAACACATATAAATTACTCTATTGGATTAATTTCATAGGCCTAGTCCAAAGTGATTAGAATTCTAATTTTTCAATTTTTATTGAATATTACTATATGTACTTTTTGTATGGTAAGCAAAAAAACACTAAGCGTCATTTCTCATGAATACTTTCATATTCCCCTTTCATAAAATTGTTTCATTCTTTCTTTTCTCTAAAATAAGACTTATAAATGATCAATGGTTCTATGAAAAGATGATCAGCATCACTAATCATCAGCGAAATGCAAAATGAAGCTACAATGAGATATTACCTCATATCTATTAGAATGACTACTTTAAAAAGGTCAAGTGCTGGTGAGAATGTGGAGAAAAGAAAATTCTCATAGACTGTGGAGATATAAAATGATGTATTGACAAATTATGGAGGTTCCTCAAAAAGTATAAATATCATATGATCCAACAATTTCCCTTCTGGGTATTTATCCAAAGAAAACAAAAACATTAACTTGAGATATATACACTCTCATGTTCATTATATTATTCACAATTACCAAGATATGGAGACAACCTAAATATCCCCTTAGGTGAATGGATAAATGCAATTTAATGTATATGATAGAATATTAGTAACCACATAAAAATGAAATCTTGCCACTTGCATAACATGGATGAAACTTATGGACAATAAGCTAAATAATAAAATGGATAGTGAATGACAAATACTATGTGATTTCACTTAAATGTGGAACCTAATAAAAAATAAAAAACTAATAAAAAATAAAGAACCAAGCCTATAGATACAGAGAGCAGACTGATGATTGAGAGAGTAGGAGTAGAAATAAAAAGGGTAAAGCAGGTCAAAAGTTAGAAATTTTTATAAGTAAAGCCTGTTATAAATTTTTAATAAGACATGAGAATGTAATGTACAGCTTATAAAATCTTAAAACTATCACATAAAAAGTTTAACTATGTATGGTGATCGATGTTAACTAGACTTACTGGTGATAATTTACATAAAGATAAATACATACACACACATATATTTACACACACACAATACACATATTAAATAATTTTGTATAACTGATGTTAAAATAAGGTTATATATTTGTTACACCTGAATTTAAAAAAATGTTGGGTTGTTTTTGATAAGGATAGGAATAACCTAAGTTTGCATTGTAATTTTTTCACTTACAGGTAATCTTTTGTAAGGAACACAACTTTCCTGTATCTGTTTTCTCATCCTTGAAGTGAAAATAATATTCTTTCCTAACTCTTAAGACTGTTATAAATATATTAGTTATCCTATGTAAAGTACACATAAATAGCCTCAATAATTTTTAGCTGTAAATATCAAGCAGGTCATTTTTTTCAAGATTATGTCAGTCTTCCTTAAGATTTGTTCAAATATGGTCCTAAATTGAACATCCACTGTAGATGAATTTAATTCCAAGTTTCTATGATCTTTCAACCTCAGATCCACTGCCTTTTCAAACAATTTCAAAGACGGGTCAAAGGAAACTATTTATGGTGGGTTTCATGAAGGATAACAGGTCATTCATACCTTTAAGACATTTTTCACAGGATTTTTTTCATTTTAATCTATATGATTTCTATAATTGATAACAAAAATAAAGTGGGGCTATTATCAAATATTTTAAGAAATACTGATTTAACTGAATTTATAATCTTTATAAGTATGAAAGAAGTTACATACACATTAGTGGATTACATTCAGACAAATTTTACTTCATCTGATACTACTACGTAGAATCCTGTATATTAAACATCTACATGCAAACCTGAAAATATAAACTACTTCTAACCAGCTATCTCTCAGAAAAAAGTTTGGTATATCATCTCTATTCAATGCAAGCATTCCCATCGATATTACTGTCCTGAACAGATGTATACTCCTTCTACTCCCACTGTTCCCATTTTATTTCATTCAATCTTTCTCCCTCTGATTACATTAATATTCTACTAATTGATCTTCCTGTACCTACTCTGGTCTTATTAATTTGCCACATTATAGAAAGAGGAATCTTGTCAAAACATATATTCTGCCATGATATTTTTAAAAATCTTCCATTATTGCTTTTTTTTTCTTAGTTCATGGTGCAACATTCTTCATGTGATCAAAATTACTTGGATTCTGTACCTCTACTCTCTCATTCTGTGCCCCCATAATACTTACCTTGTTCTACTTCCTAGTTTATGCCAACGATCATGTCTTTCTCTTATTATGAGGCCTGTTACATGCCGTTCCCTCCACTGCAATGCTTTTATAGTCTTCACAATTTTCCAGTTAATTTCTCTTCAAATTTAGATTTTAACTAAAGGAGTGAAACTTTATCTTCTTCCACCCTCCATTTATGTCAGATATTCAGATTTTTTCTCTTTCCCTTCCTCCTTCCCTTCTTTCCTTTTACATGAGAAGTGGACTTGAGAGACAGAGTTGATTAAACATAATACAATTGTGCGCAATGGTGACAGACTATTTTCCAAAGATGAGCTCAAAAGTATCTCCAATCCTACATGCTTTTTTGATACTCAACCTATTGATAGGTAGGGTCTATTTAGCTCCACTTCTTATATCAAAGTGAAGTTGTGACTTTTTCAATCAGTTTAGTATGGTGGAATGGACACTTTGTGACTTCTGAAGCTAGTTAATTAAAGAATATTAAGTATCTCATTGTTTCTCTTAGAACAAGAATTCACTAGAAGCTCCTTTTAGGATACTTCCTTTTAGAATCCAGCCATCAGGGTGAAGGAAACTTCAACCACATAGAAAGACTATGTTTAACTGTTATGATGACAAGATACACTAAATCATTTTATCTTTGATTCTAAATATTTGAGTCAGGACATAATCTTGAAAATGAATCATTCAGTCTCAGATGCTTATATCACAATAATTTGAATTTTTTAAGTTGAATCCTTAGGTACGAATATAAGAATTCAGCCTATCTGAATTCCAAGTCACAGACCTGTGAGTATAGTAAAGAATGCATTTTGACATCACTAATTTGGGGGAATATTTGTTATAAAGCAATGACAGATAGGACAAACTCATTTTTATTTTCACTCTTTGAGATGTAATTCCCACTCTTATTTCCCTCTCTCCTTCCTCAGGCAGCTGTCCTACTGTTTTAATATAAATCCTTGGCTAAAGACATATCTATGTTAAACGCTAGACTCATTTATGACAGATACATATTTTCATCAAAATTATCATTAAGATTTTTTCCCCTTAACTTCCTATTCAGTGTGATTTCACAATCCATCCAGATTAGTATATGCATCTCAAGTTCTCTGTCACTAAATTCTTTATTACTAATCAGAGATGTGTATTTAACCTAACTTTATCATCTAGTTGTCTTGGCCTGCTTTGGTTATTTCCAGCTCCCCTCTTTATAAAAATAAACAAACAACAACAACAAAAATCAAACTCTAGTACTGAAGAACGAATATATAAAAAGAGTACACAGCAAAGAGCAAAATCATGGGTTCAGAGGTGTAGTCACAAAAACCAGCCATTTTTCCATTGCCCTCAGAAATCTACAGCAAGTCTATACACTTCTACCAACAGTGCATAGAAGCACAAGAGTTCCCATTACATGTTTACAAATACTTGGCATTTTTCTGAGTTTTTATTCTAATCTTAATGGAATCTTGGTATTGTCTAGAGCTGGAATTGCCTATGTTTGACTTCCAGCACTATCATTTAGTAGCAATTTAACTGTTCTCTGCACCTTAGTATTGTTGTCTATAAACTGGATATCACAGTAGTACTAAAATTAGTGTTATTGAAAGGATTAATAGATTAGTATTCATAAAAAGAAGAGTCCTGGCAGATGCCAGTGCCAGTTAATTCTTGTAGGATACTTACACAAGTTTATAATTATATCTCCTTCACTATGATCCTGGCTTCAATTTCTCATATCAGACTGCTGGCTTCATGTGAATATCACCTTCACATTCTTAAAGCTAGGCAATTATTCTGGTAGCAGATAGTATATGCTGAATAAATAAATGAATTAAATAAACTAAAATGTTTATTTACTATAAATTTCCTAACAATTCGAACATATATTATGATCTTTAAATACTGACTTAAATGTTCCCCAAGTTTTTTTTATTTTGTTTTGTTTTGTTTTTTACTTTTCTTGTTTTTTTAAACATCCTGTTTCAGGGACAGGTCACTAGGCACTAATCCCCATTATTCCACAGCTAGGGAAAACCTGTACTCTATATTTAGAACTTTATTCCTAAATTAAATCAGGCAACTATAGAACTTCAAACCCATTCTACTATATTAGCACCCATAGAAATCTTTACTTTACATTGTTTTAATATAATGTCTTGAATTTAAAGGGAAAGACTATAGAAGGACACATTCTATGAAATACTTCAGCATATTTGCTATAAAGAAGTATCTGAATATATGTTGTTTAAAGTTTTCTTGATAAGGCCCATTGAAGGAATTTTTGGTATTGAAAAGGAGAATATATTTCATTTCCTGAACTGTTCTTCTATTTTAGTTTTGTGGAAAGCACAAATTTTCCTCACTGATTTCATCTCCTTGATCACAGTAACCAGGAGAAAGCTTAGAACTCTATTTACATATACTCACTCTGATATTAATTTAGGATTTCTATAATAATCCTCATCTTATAATTTTATACCTAAGTTTTTCATGTATTTTAATTATTTAAACATATATTATTAAATTTAAAAATAATCCTTTTTCTTTTATCAAACATTATAGTAAACTATAATAAAGATGTCAGTTTACAGGGTAGTAATGAAAGCATTTACAAAAATATATATTGCTAAAATAGCACAGAGGAAGAAAAAAAGGAGGATAAAAAGAAATGATGCAGATTACATATCTGTTGGTTTTATAATGGCAAACTAATCTTTCAGGAATCATACCTCTGCCTCCACTTCCCTCAATCATTCCGGTGATCAAAGCCTTACATACCCTGATCTGTGACTAATAACTCTGTGATGTGATATAAACCAGGCCACTGGACATACTGGGAATGTTAGCAGCACTCTTGGAACAGCAGCATGCATTTTCTCCCTAATGAGTTTCTTTTAAAGTAAAAGATGAAAAAACAGCAGTTGATAATGGAATTCTGCCATTGTTCAGGAATTGTCTACCTAAGTGAAACGACTTATATGAAAACAGAAAAATTACAGTTTAATCCTCATAGAATCATCTAAGCCTGTGAATGTAACTATACCAAAAGCATCTTAGTGCAAGTCAATTGCCAGCAAATTTCAAGTACAGTAATGATTATATATGAAAGTATAAATACCTAGTCTGAATTCTCCTCTAGAAAGAATAATCTAGTAGTGTATTTTGAGAAACGATCCCTAGAATTAAGGTGGAGGGTCGGAAGTATGAACCATGAAATATGGAAAAACAATACAAAGTAATTTCTTGTGCTGGCCATCACAGTGGACCCATTAGCACCTTCTGAGAAACACTGAAGCATAGCACAGAATTGCCCAAAAGAAAAAGAAGGGTATGTTTATATACAAGTAATTATGCCTAAAAGTCAGGAGATTTCTCCAGGATATGTTAAAACTCCCTTATCACATAGGTTTTACAAGTATGATTTCAATGTATTTTTTTTTACTGGTATGAGCCATGCCAAATTTAGAAACATGAGATGTGCTGCATTTGATTGTGGTTCCAAAACAAAGGGTGAGCTAGAAGGGGCCTTGAGAACACATGGAGTGAGGTCTAAAGGGAAGTTATGTTAAAGCTCCATCTCCAAAATGTAAAATTGGGTGAAGGGAAATGAGGGTGAATCTTCCTTAGATAGGAATGGTTTGGAGGATTACCCAAGAAAATGATTCATTTTTTTTTTTTTCTATAGATACAAAGCAGTTACTTGAAATGTACCCTGTTGTACTTTGTGACTTAAACTCTATAAGTTACAAAGTCTGGAAGTGAAAAAAAAAGAAAAAATAGAGATTTTTGTAGACTTATTCCTGTGGACTTCATTAAATATTTATTTCCATTGTAATTAAAATAAGCCTGTCGAAGGGAAACAACCTAAATGCATGTCCACATGATGGGGGTTGGGGACAGCTGAGACACACAGGTTGATGGGATTCTGGTTTGTCCAGAAAAAATTCATGAAGAGACTCACTGATCAGGAACACACAGCAAGATTACTAAAAGGAGAAATAACTAGTTGAGGTGCTCCATGGGGCTAGAAAAGTTACATCAAGAGAATATACACATGTGTGTACTGGACCTAAGTTTCATGCCTTTCACACACAGGCAAGATGGATTCTGTGTGTATATATATGAGGGTTAGGGGTTTTGGGTGTGTCCAGGTTGCCATGAGGAAAAAGGGGAGAGTATTTAGGGGTGTATTCTAGATGCAGGTTACTAAAATCCACCCCTAAGTTTTCTTTCAGGTTTTGCCAGCTTGTTTACAATTCATATATCTGCATACTGTCCTGTAAATTCAAAGCTATGCTATTCCTGCATCCAACAGATGACTGTTTAAACATCTGTGATATATATATGTACATATACTAAAAGGAGAAATAACTAGTTGAGGTGCCCCATGGGCTAGAAAGGTTACGTAAGGTTACATCAAGAGAATATACACATATGTACATGCGCATACATATACATGTATATATATATACAAAATTGAATTCCATGCTGCTATTAGAACAGATTAATTTGTGCCTTTTGTGACAAGCTGGATAAACTGGAGGCGATTGTGTTAAGTAGATTAAGTTGGAGAGAAAAACAGAAGTACATGACGGTATCACTCATATGTGCAATACAAGAAACATCTGGAGAAAATTCACAGGACTCAGGACTGTGGCTATGGGGGTGGTGAAGAGCGGGAGGGAAGGGAGGAGCGACAAGGTGGTGGTAAAGGTCACTAGAACTCTGGTGGGAGGTGTGGTGTGAGATACATGCAGACTGAGGTACAATTTCAATATCCTAAAATGAACATAGCAATGCAAAGAAAATATTTCTGAAAGTAAAAAATAGGACTGTCTAGAAGCCTAAAGAGGAGGAAATGCTGCTTTGTTAAGAGAAGCAATTTCTTTCAGAGAGCAGAAGTTGAAATTTTAATAATATGAAGCTTCACAATATAGAATAACTTTGTATTCTGCTTTAAGTTTATCAAACAAAATCATAGATGATAGAAGCAAACCTGGTGTTAACTGGAGATTTGGAAGGTGGTTCACACCCGCAGGTCCCCGCCTCCAAGCATCTGCCTACCTTATTCTCTCAGACATACAGAGGCGATACTTGTTCCACTATCATGCATTATTTTAAGGGAACTACAATCTTGGGCAAGAGCTGACTCATTCTCTTTATTCCATCTATAAATCCAAACTTGTCGAGAAAGAGGCCTAAACCATTAGTTGAGGGTAAGGGAGAAACACAGAGCACCAAAGAGTTTTCTCTAAGAGATAGAAATTCCCAGGCTAACATCTTGATGAATGATTGATATATCCTCACTGATTACTGCCTTTGGAATTTGACCACAGGCAAGAAAATTGACAGGTTGCTAATCTTTCGAGGGAGGTATTTTTCCTTAGCAATTCTGAAAGAGGCTGTCAGACCTGGCCCAGATTAATCTACTCCTCAAATCTCTGGCCTCCCAAACCCATACCCTGAGGACACGAGCAGTAAAGACAGCATTTTGCAGGAGCTCTCTTTTTCCTAAGGCCCTTCAGAAGTGACCCTGCAATGTAAGCCACAGAGCTTCCTAGAAAGCAGAACAAGAACTCATTCCACTGCAGGGAAAGGAGTATTAGTAGAACTTACTGCTCTGTAAGATATGTTTCAAGATTTGGAAAATGGATCACGGGGTACAGCTGCTCTGCTTTATCAGAATGGGAGTTTGAATGGTCAGCTTGTCCATTTTATCCTGTTGTATTTTACCTATGTTGGAAATGATTAAAGAGGACATTTAATGTTATATTGCTATTTAAGTTGTTGGAATGAATAACCACATCAATTGCTGTATCAGCCAAGAAATTACTCTCCCCTTTTGGTTTAAGCTAGTTTGAATTATTTTCTGATGGTTACAACTAAAAGCATACTAGCTTTTGTACTATAAAATTAACTAATGGTAGGAAGAAAATGCTTAAATAAATTGCATTATATCTATTTGATGGAATGGTATAAAACTATACCTGAAAAATCTGGTATTGATATGGCACAATACACATGGATGGAACCATGTAACTAAAGGACTAAACTATATATATATATATATATATATATATATATATATATAATGCTATTCAGGCACTATAAAGGAATAAATAAATATGTATGTCAAAAGTATTGCAAGAAAATATGCCAAAATGCTAACTTGTGGATGGATTTTCAGAACATTTTGTTTTATTCTAATATAGTGGTATAGTAAATGTATTATGCAATATTTTTTAAAGTTTTAAATAAAATTATAATAAATGTTGACATTTCTTGAATAATATATCTTCATTTACTCTACCTAAAACCAAAATTGGATATATCATGTTGCTTAGTTGCAAGAATATAAATGTATATTGAATGTGTAATACTTATTGGACACATATACACACTCTCATTTTCTTTAACTCAAAATGAATTTGATGCAATGCCTAGTGAATGAATTGAAAAGTGATACTACCCACACATCTGAAATCCTCATCAAACTATAGCTGGAAATATTTTTTCATGGTATTACAGTCTATAGGCAATATAACCTTAAAGATAGAAATGTGAAATTAATTATCTGATCTAATTCAACCTAAAGGTATAAATGAACCTTTAACAGTAGCATAGAGAACCCTGGTATAGTTAATATATGCAATGGAAAATAATTACTTAAATTACCATTTATAAATACTTGCTATCATGGGTCTATACAATCAAGGCTTTGAGTGACCAAGAAGTCCTAGAATATTTAGAGAAAACAAGATTATAGTGAGCTTGATTGCTTGCTTGCTTCTTAGTGTGCTGGAGAAATTTGAAAAAAGAAAATAATAAACTCTATATTGTCAACTAAAAGTATAAATAAGGAAATCAATTCTAAGACACCTTTAAAAGAAAGCCTTATCATCTATAGCCATAGGGTTGCTATATGACATTTTGGAAAACCAGAGTCTACTTCTGTGGGTAGTGAAATTACAATGTCAATCGAATTCTCAATGTCTTTTTATTAAAGTTATGTGACAGGAAGTAATGAGATGCTAAAATTTGTGATGATGACATATATGCAGGTGTAAATGAAACTGAAGATCTTAAATCCCTGAATTCTGTTGAGCTTCTTATGGCAGCAGAAATAAGCCATTCTCTCCTTGCCTGAAGAATCTGTAATGACCTCTCTTAAGACAGTTTCAAGGCAAAAACTAGAAGAAAAAAGTGTTTCTTCCTCTTCCTTAAAAAAGCTTCTACCTCTTCCTATCTTAAAAAAAGTCTGTGTGTGTATATTTTCCTTCCAGCAGAATGCTGATCCTCCTGAGACTCTATAACCAGATTCAAGTCACTGAAAATCCCATTATATCAGGTTCCAAGTAATGATAAGTTACCACAGACACCAAAATAGCACTATTTTGCCAAGTTTACCTGAAGTAGTACAATCTTTTGAAGAATTAGAAATAGAGGATACTGGGTGACACTAAATTGCTATTACTGCAAGCTCGAGTAATGGTCCCTAGAATATATTAAATTCTCTGAGTAAGTAATCGGTATTTGTTGTTCTATTAAAGAAAAGGCCTTGTCCACAACTTCCAGCGGCCATGAAGACAGCTGTAAACACACCAACTAACAGTCGCCCTGTGGGCTGAGCTTACTGGAATGCCGAGACAACTAAGCTACCAACAGATAAAGAATTTCCTTAATTGTCTGCAAATGGAATCCTCTATGTGTGTTATAAATATGTGTCTAGCAGATTGAATCCTGTGTTGTATCCTGTGTGTATTGCCCATGTAAAAAATTTACAAATAAGTAACTTGGGTTCTGCTTGTAATCCCCATTCTAATTTACACATCCTCCTCCCAAGTTTCTTATAAACCTATTTAAGTGTATCCCAAATTGCCATCCATGCTCAGCTCTTTAGGGAAGGATCCCAGCTGAGACTGAGTGAATAACAAATCTGCCTAAAATACTTCCAGAAAGGTGTCCGCTTGGTTTGTTGCTGCCAAGAGAGCCATAGAAGTTCTTTCTCCCATATTCAGGGTCATGAGTCTAGAGATCAAAAAGTGGAAATAAAACTTATCCTTTCACATTTACCCCTTTTATACAATAAAAGAATTTCTTTTTCCTTCAACATTGGGTTCAGCTAGGCTAGAGGTATAGACTCCTATGGAAAGAATGTTACCACCAAAATACTGTGGTAACTCAAAAAGGAGGTAATGTTTATAGCACTCTGAAAATAGATTGTCACCTAGCCACTCTGGGTTTCTCATTCTAATGTACAAGAAGGTAAACAAAAAGCTTACTGTACAGATTAGAGAACTGATTCTGACTGGAAGGGAAACTAAGTTGATGAATATATAGGAAGCAGGTTAGTTAGAATTCAGAGGATTGCCTGAATAATCCCTTAATTTTCCTTTGTTTTATGGTAAAACAAATAATGGAGAAAAATCCATAATAACCTAATGCAAGCAGGGTTATTATTGGGCATATTCTTAAAGAATAAAGACCTGTGTTATTCTACAAAGCAATATACCACTCTCTCTTTATTGTTTTCTTTGTATTACTCCAGTCTGCTAAACTGTTTCTCCTTTATTTCCTGACCCCTGAATAACAGAATATTTCAGTGTTCTATTTTGGTCAATTCTCAAATGTGCAATCAATCATTTGGTGATCACAGATAGGTTGCCTCAAGCTTAACATAGTTGAGCAATCTTTTTCTCCTAAACAAATACCTAATACATCAAAAAAAACATTGTTGGCTTTACTTTCAAAATATATCCAGAATCAACCTTGTATGTCCACCTCACTAATCTGAGGTGACATAACTCAACTCTTGACAGCCTAGGAACATTTTAACCTAGATATCAGAGTAATTACTGTAGATCATATGTTACATTTTTTTTTTGTCTATTCTTCAAGTACCTACAATATTGCCCTACTATATGCAGAACTAAAGTCAACATTTTCACTATGGCTTATGAATCCCTATAACATCTAGCTTTTGTTACTGTTCTGGATATATCTTCTACTCCTCATAGTTCCCTCCACTCCAGAAACACTGACATCATTGATGGTTCATAAACATATCCAGCAAATGCCACATTCAAAACTTCATAGTTACTGTTCTCTCTGGTCTCATGCCACCTGCTCAGTCAGGCTTTCCCTGGACACACTGATAAAGAATGTCTATGATGCTACTATCAGCATTTCCCAAGAAGTTCTACTTTTTTCCTCCATACATTTCATACCTATATACACACCAAACATTTTTACTATTATATTATTCTGTATTTCTATAAATTCTTTCAAGACAGCATTTAATTTTTTTTCACTAATGTAATAGAAGTTCCTAAAATAATACTTAGGAAATAGTGACCATTCAACAAACAGCCCTATGGCTCAATGGCCAAGGTGCAGCCACATAAAGTCCAAGGACCTGGATTAAAGATCTGGGACTAAAGAAAGCAAAAAAATGGTAAGCAGTCAAGAAATATTTTTTGCATTTATAACTGAATGGTAAAATTCATCTCTAACAAAGATCCAATACATTGCCTAATAAATTCTCTGTATTTTCACACTGTATAAAACACAATACAGACATAATGTGAATTTAAAAGGTATCATTATTAATATTAACTATATTCTCTTTATAAAAATATCCTTATAAAGAACAATGATAAATGAAGTCTTAAGATCTTATATATTCTAGAGTAAAAATATTTACGGTAGCAATAAATGATGGGAAAATTATCCAAAATATCATACATAACCTACTTTCATCAGTGTTGTAAAGTCTAAATAAGAATATATATATATACACACATTATATAACATTTTGTAAATCTAGACAAAGGTTTAGAGCTCCTTCCTTGAGAAATGAAAATATATTTACATGTAAACAAATAAGGAGAGATAAATGGGAGAGATAAATCCAAGAAATCTATTCCAGCACCCCCAAAAAAGGGGATGGAGTAAGATTAGCAAGAATTAACTTCCTGCTAAAGGGGTGGGGAGAATAATTGCAAAACTACCTCTCAGAAAATATTTCCATATGAGATAACAGGTGTAGTCTGGTGGTTTATGTAGCAATAAAGAACGGAATGTCCACCAGGAAATCAGAAAAACATACATGACCATGAGTCAGTGACCAGCAAGTCAAGAGAATAGACCATTGACAACCAGCTTCACCCTAATGTCTTCAAGACTTTTGAGAAATCTACCTTTTAAACAGAGCAAGACTTCAATGATGTTTGGAATCTACTCTTTGGTTCCAGATGTTTTTCTTCCTTATTTGGATGCCACTCATCTCCCTCTCATTTTACATCAACAACACAGAAATATTTAATCCAAAAGTAGATACAGAGAATCAATACTAGAAATGTCTACCTGTTTCAAGGCACGAAATCTTCCTCAAGGAAAGACATTTTATTTTAGGGATACACATTGCACAAACATTCCTATTGTGGCAAAGATTATAACTTAAGCAAAATGCTTGACAATTCAAATTTTACTGTAAGATTGCTTTTTTTTCTAATTTAAAATCATTACATTTACAAATATGGAAATATTTATATACCATTAACTTCACTGTCCATCTTAGTAGATTAAGTATGTCTGTTTGTATAGTACACAGAGTGTGGCAGAGAATTACTTTTAGATTGAAAGCTGTGATAAACAAAAAGATATATACAAAGATAGCATAGGAACAGAATAGCAGAAAGGTCAGAGTCCTAACTTTTGCCCAGAGAGGCCAGAACAAGCTAAACCAGAGTAGCTATTACCAAGTTAATAGACAAAAACCAGCCTCACCTGACAGGCAATGCAATAAAACATAAGGACCAAACATCTTAAGACAGAATGTTACTGTAGCACTCTTGTTAATCATAACTCCCTCCTCTTCAAAAGCAGAGAAATCTAGATTCTGGCTCATGTTGTAATCACCCGCCTTTGTCTTCAGACTAACTCTTGCCTCATTTTAATCATAAAAATCATACCCAGGGGTGGAGATTTAAAATATGAATGAAACATGCATCATATGAAGTAGCAATGTAGACACAGGATGAAAGGCTGTATTTATACAATCAGAGAGACTTGAAAATTGTCAGGAAGTAATTTCCCAGTCAGAAGAGGGTGGAACAAGGTGAAACTCAAGATTATAAAAAGTGAATGCTACCTTACCTTGGTCAAGAAGCACCTTCCCTTTTTGCCTTCTGTCTCACACTATAATGAGTGATTACAACCTTGCTTGTATTCTTAAAGCCTGTTTGTCTTTTTCTAAATTCAACTTGGCAAGAAACTAATAATGCTCAGCTGCATATGTGTGTACACACATGTGTATGTATAGGCATGTATACACTTATATACATGCATGTATAAATATGTTGATGTATATGTGTGAATACATGCATATGTATGTGTGTGTATATAAATCCCAGAAATTAGAATGAATGGTCCTGAAACTGTAATGCAGTATTCATCACTATTGACTTGATTTTGTGATATTTTCTAAATCTTGAAACAAAACAAAAAATAATTTAATAAGAAACACATTCTCTGATATACATGGAGGTACTAATCTAATAATGTAAAAAAGTTATCTCTTCAAAATTATACATTTTTTACATCAAGCTTCATAAAAATAATATTTATAAATGTCAAGTATGGATCACATGTAAAGATGAATTAAGACTTAATTGACAAAGATTATCAGTTTTTGGATTAGTGTTGCATATTATCTGCAGAATTATTTTGCTCTGAAATCAGACATACACACACACAAACATACACATACACACTGGTATTCAAGAATATTTCCCCATGTCCAAGAAAACACTGAGTAACTGGTAGATATGGACATACAGATAAATCCATGGATGTAAACACATATATCTGTTTATATATATGTCTTCACATATATTCACATATATCTTCAGTGAGCTCTATTGTCAAATGATTCACAAATGAATTGTGAGTGGGCCAGCAACAGGAGAAACTAATAATACAAAGAAAAACACTCCATAATGTCACTCTCAAAACATAATGAAAGTCAGATTCCATTTAAGGGCCATTCAAAACCTAGAGGTCCATACAACATTGCACCACCATTTTTGATCATGTGAAAGCGTGACAAAGCATGAGGAAGATAAGCACTTACACAGTAGACTTGGAATCCTTCCCAGCAATCAGTCACTGACTAATTGCCAGTCACTGACCAATTGCCAGTCACTCCATCAACTGACCCCCAATAAAAACTCTAGAGCAAGGCACTCTCAGGGTGGCAAAGCTTTATCATGTTGGCTCCTTATTACAAGAAACAAATCCTTCCTATTTAAAGAAACTTTGGTCTGTGTCTTTTGGCTGATACTCACCAGTTCCATTTGGTAACAGAATGACAACAAAAATACTCCAATAACATATGACTAGATACATATATGAGTTGTAATAGACACTCAACTATATATATGAAACCAAATGATAGATTTTGTAGTAAGAAAATATTTAAACATGCTAGAATAGTATCTATTTTTCCCAAAAAACATTCTTTCAGTAGAACATATTACTTTCAGAGAAAAAAAAAAAAATCCATTGATGAAAATAACTGTCTTCATTCTTTGTTACAAATAATTTTTCACCATTAATAAAATAAATTATGTTTAAGCATCGAGTAAGGAAATCAGCTAATCACAATTTTATCTAAATGAATTGAGACAAACCAAATGTAACTGGTTTGTCTGAGTAAATCTATAGCAGAACACAAATTTATGAACCCTTCCTCAAAATAATTTTTCTTTCTTGTCATATTGCACATTCAACTGAGGTTTGCATATCACGGAATACAAAATAATTATTCATTTAGTTGGAAATGTGAATTTGTGATTTTTTTAAAAAAGGAAAAGATTTAGAATTTCAGGAGTTTTTTTTTTTCCTCTATCCCTGAATGTCTTAAATCCCTTATAAGTCCTCGGTTAGTTTGTGGTTAAATAAAACATAACATCTGATAAATCTTTGTAGTGTGGTCTGATATTTCCTGTAGCAAATCCAACAACCTGAACCAAACTAACACATTTTCTGGTTTCCTCTCATTGAAAGAAATTATAAGAAAGTAAACCAGTCTTTCTGTCCTGGGGCAAATTTTTGTAAGAGCTAAAGTTTTATTTTCATAGATAAGGAAAAGATTAAACTCTCTTGGCACTTTTACAGGTTTAAAACCACAATAGGATAGGTTGATTTTCTTAAGGCAGAAAACAGAATTTTTTTTACCTGTTTTCACATCTATTTTTATCTTATAGGCATCAATCTGATAATAGGTCAATTATAGGTGTTTAGTTTCTAAGGCAGTGACATGCAGACATCACAAATAGTTGGTTTCTGGTACGTAAGAGTAGTTAACAGCCACCATGCCTAGATGTCTAACTTAATCCTGTTAAGAAATCTATTACTCTCATGCCGTGGTGCTAAGAAAAGACTAGAAAAAGACAAAGTACAGTGAAAGTCACCAACCTAAGTCCTAAAAATTCAAACAGAAACTGAACCGACAAGTGGGAAGTTTTGTATTAAAAAAAATTTCTACGTTTCTTATAGCATGAAAGATCAAAGGTGGAGATTCACTTTTAAAATATCCCATGCCTTGTAAAAAGAATTGGATCATGTCCAATTCTTCTCAAATTCTAAAGACTAGAGAATATTATAGGTTATAGATAAGAACTCCCTGTATTTAAGATAAGTGAGTTTCTACCTTAAAGGTTAGGAACGCCCTTCTCTGGCACTCAAAGTGCAGGCACCAATCTGACAGAAATGGTTAAGCACCAGCTTATGGAGTTGGAGACTAGAGTAAGTAACTTCATGGTTACTTTCAGTCTCCAGATTCTTAAGGTTAATGTGCTACAAGTTAACTAAAAGGAAATTGTTATAAATACATAATGGCAATGGAAAATGGAAGACTGACTCCTTCATGAGCCCATATTGATTTTATTATTTTATTTTTGTTTCTTATATTTTAATAGTTTCTCTTACTGTTTATAAATTTTCAGAGCCTGGGTGGTCTGTAACTCTGGATTATAAAGTGAAAATCGAGAATCTGTGGGTTCTTTGTCCTCCCATACATTAGCCATATGACCTTAGGCAGATTATCAAATTTCTGAAATACTAAGTATGAAATTAATAATTAAAGGTATTAAAAACTGAGTCAATGATAAAAATTACTTAGTAATAATACCTGATATTCCTTAAAATTGGGTTTGATAGACCTTTACTTCTTCTTAAATTCAGATAAGAATCTAGTAACTGTGGTGTTCCCTGGTGGAACAGTGGTTAGTTCAGTTGCCTCCTAAAGGAGGCCCTGGGTTCAAGTCCTGGGCTTTGGGGTTAACAACCAGTGTTAACAACTAAACAAAAATAAAATAAAGATGCTTTCTCCTCTCTCTTTCAGTCTGCCTTCCTACTCATCTTCATTACTCCTGCCTGAACCTTTCTTAAAAAAAAAAAAAAAAAAGAAAAAGTAAAGAAAGAATAATATATCAGTACATAATATGAAATCTCATTACTCTGCTTGTTAGTGACAAAATAACATAGAATTCAATGCCTAAAGTGGTAATGGAGGTTTAGGTTGAAACTAAAATTTTCACTGGAAAACATAAAAACAATTTAAGTTTCCTTTTTCCTAACTTATACGAAAACTCATAATATCTTTTGGTTTAATAATTGAAAATCAACTTAACATAAATTCGTCAAAGCTGTTGCCCTTTTTTGTTTATATATTTTTTATAGCTGAAACCATTGAGTTTCTGTTATTGAAATAATTACCTGGTTATTTAATATTTACTTAATAACTGACAATTTAATATTTATTAAATATTGTTTAGTTTTATATTCAAAGTCAAGTGAAAGTAACCATAGCAATTCAGTAGGAATTAATAAAATTATAGGATTTCCTGTTGTCAAGAACCTAAGAGTATAAACCTCTGAAAACTTAATTAGCAGTGGTGTATGGCATTGGAAGGCAGGGAGAGTTGAGAATAGAAACAGGGAATTTGGGGTTATGTGACCACTGCAGCAGCAACCTAGAACTTTGTCAAGAACAATTCATGGATTAATTTTTCTGCCATTATTTCATGGTTTTCACTTATATTCTTTGCATAATAGTATCATCTTTATGTGATCATTTTTATCCTGAATATTATCAATGTTACTTAAACTTTTTTGTCATCCTCAGAAATTGAAAAAAGGAAGTCTCTACTGCCGACATTAGAAATTTAAAACCATAGAATTCTTTTTATCAAGAAAAACAAACAATAGACTCATACTAAAATGTCTAATGGATTTCATTATTCAAATTTCAAAAATAAAGATGGCTATATCATATTTGGTAGTTTTATATATTTTATAGTAACTTATACTATGATGATTTTTGCTTTTTTTCAAGCCTAATATTAAAATTACTAAGAGTAATGAAAAATTCTTTCCTTGGAAGTGTGTTTGATTAAAAATATACAGACTACAGGGTGTGAAAGTAGGTCTTTGAGACATCCGCTTTCCCAAATTGACCCTTTAGATAGTTCTCTGATGTGTGAACTAGCCTTGATCCTTCTAAAGTAGGCACATAAATCACCCTGTGTGTGTGTGTGTGTGTGTGCGCATGTGTGTGTGTATACTAGTTCTCCTCTAGTTTCACTAGTTCCACATCAACTGTACAGTTCTTCATCTGACCCATTTATAAAATTGCATTTGTATTCTGAATGTAATCTCTTTGCTTTACCAATGAAGTCCTTTGATAAAGAGCTACATGTTTCAGATCATACTCCATGTTTATCTAGAACACTATTTGTCAACTGAGATTTTGGTTTAGCTAAACAGCAGCAATGTAGAAAAGCTGTTCTAGAATATGCAAATTACATATGGCATTAAACAAGCTTGCTTTATGTGACCTTGTGATAGGAATAAGATTCACTGCTTCAACGCTAGGGCACTTTGTTACGTTTTAGACGCTTCTACAATTTTCTCATTTGTTAAGTATGCTAGTGAATTGTGCATGGAAAAGAAAAGAGTCAAGGTTCTGTGTAGTCTTGACCAAATTACTTCAATCTCTAGTCCTGTCATCTTATTTTTAAGATGAGTAGTTTTTGTAATTGGGTAATATCTTTCTTTCAATTATAACACTCCATGAATTTCATAGTGTTTGTACAGTGTTTGTATCAATGTTGGTTGTGGGAATGTTATTCTGTTGTTCTTTCTCCTGCTCCTTTTCTCCCTTCCCTGTTTTCCTTATTCCCTTTAATAATATTATGTCTATACTACATGACATTATTAACACAAATATCTATGCATTTGAAGAGATGCATTAAAATATCTTTATTACAAGAAAATGTTAGGTTTCTAATGACATTAGAAAATCTTTATTAGAATCCTTATTAGAGTTGATAATGATATTTGTTTTTTCCACTTTTTTTTAAAATAAAAACCCATACTTTCAGAGATCCTGGTCCTAAGAACTGTAATTACAGAAGGTTTTATCAAGACATAATCTTGGCCTTTGCTTTGAGGTCATGCCTCCCTCTGGTGCTCCCAGTGAGTAACTGACCCTGAAAAGCATACTCGAAGACTGCCCCTGAGGACGTAGGCTTGAGAACTCCCTAATGGCCTTACTGAAACTTTCTTAAATTTCACAGCTGTTTAGGAGGTCCAAGCAATCTTTTCTCCATTTCTCCTTTACTCAGATTTACACTGTAGTCTTAGTATTTTTCTAAACTTTCTCCAATCTCTCTCCATTTTCTCCAACACAGGCAGTTCTCCAATAATAGTCTTGCACATTTAATTCCACATTGGTATCTACTTCTCAGATGCACCGTGCAAACACAGACCCTCCAAACTAGAGATGCACAAATATCCCAATGCTTAAAAGTTAAAATATTGTATATCAAAAGTCATAAAATTCAAATGTATTGAAATCAAGTAAGAATTTTAAGTGAAGTGGTGAACAAATAGCAAAAATATTTATAGTGTTCACAGTTCAAAATGTCCTCATGTCCTTTCTTCATAGAGGAGGAATTCACCATTTAATTCATTCCTACTGCAAGACCCGAGCTGTTCTTGGCACAATAAATAAACTATCTCACTTAATGCACATGCCCACATCTTTTTGGCAGATGAGGAAAACTGAAACTCAAAAAGGTTGATGCTGAACAAATACAAGTAGGGAATGGAAGAATGGAAATGTGAACCTAAGTTACAAACGAACTCCTAAGTCCCTCATTCCATACTACATGTGATATGGTGCTAGATTGTTAGAATGAGGAGCTACAACGGCAGCCACATTTTCACATTACTATAGTTTTTTTTTCACATGGGTTGCTCTAATTTATAACTGCTTAACAAAAACATAACAAATTGATTACAATGAGTCCATCTATATCAAACTTATCTGATTAAGCATGGCATAGGGACTCACCCTGTCCTAAATGACTAAACAAACGAAAACAAACATATACTTATTAAATCTGCAGAAATAAATTGGGCTGATACAAAAGCTATTTAAAATGTAAAATAAGCTTTACAGAATGAAATTAACTGAAAGCAACAAGATGAAGTTTAACAGAAAAAACATGTGGCCCTGGTTTTCAAAAAAGAATTTATAAGTACGGGATGTAACTGCTCAGAGATGAGACCTTTTTTCTTTTGAATATAATATATGGGTTGGTCTGGAATGACAAGAGTTCATATAAAGTTCCAAGATTTTATATGACCACAAACTCAATATGAGCCAAGTGTTATTCTGCTACAAAAAAGGAAAATCTACTTTTGGATTGTATGAATTTACATAAGGCATTATCAAAGAAAGTTAAACACACAGATCTAAGGATGATCCTTGGGTCTGGATATTAACTTTAAGAAGAGTTTCCATAAACTCCAGTATGACAGAAAGCATGCTGAAACAATGTCCTGGATTAGGGTTTACTCAACCATGCATTCAACAAACTTTAAGTGCACATTATAAAAGTGTAATTGTAAAAGAGAATGAAAAAGTGATCCTTGCTTTCAAAGAGTTCAAAGTCTAGGGTTAATGATCTGAATGTTTAGCATAAAGGAGGAATTAGAGGAAAATACAAGTTGCCTTCAAAGATGTGAAGATATTTTGATATGGAAGGTTTACATTTTCCACCCTAATTCCTTTTAGTTTGTTCTCTGAAAGAATCTGGTCTACAAAGTTACGTGGGAAATGGTTATGTTCCGACTCACGGTAATCATCTCTCATTGTCAAGTACTCCCACCTCCTTAATAATGACCACTAATATGGCAAAACCTATTCTAACCTGAAGTCCAACTCCCAGTTCTCCAAAGTAAGCGTAGTTAGTAACTCTTGTCTCAGCTGGCAGGACAGGACTAATAGTTACTTTACACCAGCCTGTGATGACACCAGTCAAAGAATGAAGCCATGTGACTGTCATCTTGCTGGCGTGCAGCATCCAATCCTGCTGTTTGTTCATGTTGTCTTGAACTATGATAGGTAACATAGAACCCTCACACCTCCTTATCCCGTCTCTAGCATCCCTTTCCTAAGAATGCTTCTTCAATGAAGCTCCTGGTCTACTTGCCCTTTGGAAAACACATACATAGGAAAAAATGTATTGTTTAATATATATTAGATACTCAAATATATTTTTTGAATAAAGTAACTTGGTACTAAATGGATAAAGGTTGCATCCAACAATTTTTTTTTTCCCTGGAGAAAGAAAAAGTTAAACATTAGAAATAATAAAATGTGAATGTTTGAAGTAGGATTCTTTTAGTCACTGGAGTCTTCAAGCAATGATAATGACGGTATAACTTACATATATTATTGAGTTTATTTCCATGCTGGGCTATACCTCAATTAGTTGAAAAATATGGCTTTGGTAAATCTCTAAGTCTCTTTCCAATTTTAAAATTCTGTTGTTCTTGGGTTTTGAAAGGCCATGCAAAACTGTACCCAAGCAGTTGTCTCAGGTGATTGAATAAACGCAGGCAGTGGATATGTTTATTCTCTAAGTGATGGTATTTAATTGTCCACATACATTTTTCACAAAAATATGATTATTTATTTGTCTTACAAATACAATAACATTTTTCTTTTGTAACTAATAATTTAAAAGTTTTCCCCATTTCTTCAAAGTATTTTTATAATCATTACTCATGATTTTCCAACTATATTACTGACATGGACATTCCATTCTCTCCACCCCAAATTTAACATTACAAGTGAAATTTAGTGTTATATCATACTTCCTTTATCAATATTATATTATTTTTAAAAGAAATTTTAAATATATATAAATATTGTCTTTTTTAAGTTTTAGATTACAAATCAAATTTAGCAAAAGATTAAATTTTACCTAAACACACAAGGGATTTTCTTCAACATGTGATGGAAACCTATTACTTTATCCTCATAACATATCTATTAACACTATAAAGTTCAAATATTATCCTCATGTGGAAACTTGTAAAATTCAGGATTTTGAAAATCTCCTAACAAAGGGTTTACTTTTATAGCCTTGAAAGAATATATGCTGGCAATATGCTGAACATAATAAGTAAACTTGGCACTTAAAGAATATACCTTGCTTTGGAGCCAAAACTTCATTTTAAATGAATGCTCAATTTAATCAGCTTCATGAGTTATTTCCTATTTCATAACAAGTCAAATCATCTAGCTAAAACAGTAAAGCCAAACACAAATGTTTAAACTATTATGAGTAATGATTATAAAAAGTTTGAAAAAAATTTGAAGAAATGGTGAAAAGATTTAAATTATTAGTTATAAAAGAGAAATAGTGATTGTTCTTGTGAGACAAACAAGCAATCAAATTTTTCCGAGAAAAAGAAATGTGGAAAATTAAAACATATCATTTCTGATGTTAGAGAGTTCCCACTTTTGACATATTTGTGTGCATCTCAAAAATGTTTTATTAAATAAACAGAAATAATATTTATCCAAAATTCAAGATAATCTTATCGTATTAGTCATTTTTTCAAATAATTCATCTCCTTTAGAAGTTCTATTTTTAATCATTTTTACTGAAGTATCATTCACATAGCCCAATATAAAAAACAATATTTATTCCTTTATTATATTAAATTTGCAACAAATATTATCTGTGCCAAAGGCTATTCTCAAAATATTTCAAAGATCTATAAATTTAATATGTAGAATATCAACTAAACTTTACATAACATCAAATATGTGATTCAAACAGAAATGTTCCAAACAAGAATGTTTAGCAATTGGATAGAGAAGGAAGGAAGGAAGCAGGAAAGGGAAGAAGGGAGGAAGGGAGGGAGGGAGAGAAACGAGAAATGGGAAGGAAGGAAGAATTATAGATTTAAAAATGAAAGATAGTCAATAAATATTTATTCTATCTATTTTGGTCTATTTTCAATACATTTAAAATAGCAATTTGGGTCTCTTATATTGCTCTCATATTTACTTAATAAAAATAATTTGCTATATTATGGATGCCCCTTATCTAATATCAAGATCAATTTACAATAATGAATATATGTTTGTTGACTGAAACAATATGTATTCTTTCGTTCATAAACCATTATTATGGCTTAAAGTCTATAGTGTCTAGTTTTAGTTGAAATGGAAGTAAGCCCTTCAGGATTAACAGAATATTATGTATAAATCTCGCTAGACTTTTAAAATTTATCTCCTAATCTTTTACATTTTTACATATAAATCTCTTTAACATTTGATAGTTTTTTTCTAAGAATTTAACTTGTATTTTATAAAAACAAGTTTTATTCTCATATAACTATTTCACCAGTTATACCATATATATTTGATTAATTATAATAACTTGTCATTATAAGAAGTACAGTTTGTATAATCAAGTTTTAAATTGATCACCAAACCCACTTAAAAGCATAATAGAAACAGTCACTTGATGCAGTCTAATGTTTAAGGGAAAAATGAGTAATGTATCCAAAATGTAGATAACACAGAATGTGCATGAAAGACATCAATTAATATGAACTAATGATTTCTTGAAAGTTATTTAAGTGGAGGCAGATTGAGAGTTCTACTGTACTTCCACAATCATAAAATGTTGAGAGCAACCATTTAAGAAAATGTTTATCTTTTCTATATCTAAATATATGCAAGTTTTACATACAGATAGATAGATGGATATACATAGATGCATACATAGATGTAACCATTAACTATCATCTGCATTTCTCAAGGGTAATAGTAATTCATTTTTTTACATAGAATTTTGCTTTGAATCAATAATAGATCAAAGAGATGGAAACAATTCAAACTCCAGAGAAAAGTCAGAATGTTATTTCTGGGCCCAATAAAAATTGTGAATACTTTTCTTTGCTCTGGTTCCAATACTTTCAGGAGAGTTTCTATAGATTACAGTGCACCTCATCAGCAATAGTGGGAATGAATCTTTCAAAATTACTTGAGTACAAAATTTCCCTAAAGAAATGCATTTGGTAATGGGGTCAGATCTATTATAAAGTATACTTGTAAAAAAAAAAATTAAAAAAAAATTAAAAAAAACTTTCTAAATGCTGAATTCTTTTATTCTTTCATTAGATCTGGGAGTATTCAAACAAAATGATTACCCAGAATAACATATGAAGTCTTAGGGAATATAGTCAATGTCTGAAGAGTCGGCCAGTTTGTAATCCCAGGAGATTTTTCCTGACTGTAGTATGTCAGAAACAGGTTAGAGATCAAAATCTTATGTAACTCTTGGTAAATTTGCTTTTCCTTAGAAAATTTCAATTATGCTTTTAAAATGCTGTGTACTTTGAAGAAAAAAGAAACTATGCCAGTGTTTTAAACTATCTGTTTCTTATGTTAGTGATGTTGAACACATTATAACCTACAGGTTTGTAACAAAAATTTTCATTTGAAATTATTTTCTATTTTGCACAACTATGTTACTGGAAGTGCTAGCTATATCAGACTTGTTTTCATCCTCAAAATCAGTATTAATCCTCTCTGATCTCCTTTTGATGATAAAGCAAGAAAATTTGCCACAGACTTTTGAAAAAAAGTCATACAATTGTCCATAAATATTAGTATCTAATAGATACAATGTCAAGTCCAGAATTGAATTTTGAAAAGAAATTTAAGATTCTTTTGTTAGAAATTAACATTTTATTTACTTAAACCATAATATAAATTAAGTTGGTTTTTTTACAATATAATGCTTAACTATTTACTAATTCTCTTTGGGAGAAAAGTCGAATATAAAATGCTTTCTAAGTTAAGAGCAACTATATATATATTATGCAACCATGTCGATGCAAACATCTCTTAAAGTTCTAAATATAGAAATATACACACATATTTGACAAAAACTGATGCAGAGCTCTCAAAAAATAACTAGGAATAACTTAATATTGAGTTTTATTTGGTGATGAGTTTACTCTGAAGAAAAATATTCTGTGACTTAGCACACTGGAACATGACTTTTAGCTAATTTATTTTTATTTTGAATAAGAAATTCTGGTAGCTTCATTTTAATATAATATCTGACAAGTTTATGCAATATAAACTTAATTCTAAAGAACAACTTCAGTATATTTAAACTTATAGACAGTGAATCATTTTTTATGGAGGCAAAAGAGACACAAAGTGTATGATATTGTGCTTGCTATAAATTTCTTTCTTGGATCCTTAAGAAGTTGGCATAGTGATTTCTGTACAGAAATTAACTTTTATGTAGGTATTATACTACATGTATGACATTTCATCATGTGAAGCAAACACACAAAATATGTTAATTAGATCAATAAAATTATATGCACCATTTTTTTCTTTTAAATCATTCCAGCCTTGGCTTTTCCTCTATTCTTTTGAGTGTTTAGCCTTTCCCTTTGTAAGAAAAAAGAGATAGTAATAGATATGTAAGGTTTAATTTCATCCCACATGCCATACTTTTCCATGAATGGAACTTCTAATAGCATGTACCTTATCTTCAGCATTAAAACACTGGTCCTTTTACCTCTTCAAAGAAGTTTTGACATGAAAACCAGAGTTATTTAATTCATCCTAGGAAAATTATCTTGTTAAAAACATCACTCAGCTTTATATATCTACTGACTGAATCACAATTTTGTATTACCATTGTGATATCTTCAAGCAAAAATCACCCGTTCATAAAAGATCGTTTTTTAGAAAAGACATTACTTTTAATACATTATGATACCTTATATCAACTTTTATTTGTAAAAGCACTGAATTCAGTTTTATTCTACATTGTGAGTTGTAAATAACCCCAAACGAAATCTGAATCTGTCTCACCCTCCCCCATGGAAATAAGTACTGGTCCATCAGAGGTTCCTAAACAGGCAAATGTAAGTGATCATCATTCTACCCACAAGAGTATGGACTGCTGAACCAAAGATTTAAGTCAAATTGGTATCATTTAGAGTCAAATTTCGAATACCAGAGACAACAGATGCATACACTCAGTACAATGAGTGAAATGAGTGAAAGGAACAAAATTTAATCACAGAACATGAGATTGTAGCTATTTGGGAGTAGGATCAAGTTGGTCTAAAATTATGAAAAGTAAAATCTCTGCAGGAAATTCAGTGCATTTGTACTGTGATTTTTATAGATTTGGGGTCTGGAATTGCAGTTCTGATTATAAAATCATGTAATAATAGGCATTTTAGGCTAAATCTTTTTGAAAAACTCTCAAACATTACCAACATTTTATGATATTTTACAGTTTTGCAGTGGACAGTTTTACATTTAATTTGGTTTAAGATGAAGGAAGTGGGCAGGAATAAAGGCAGGTAGGCTGGCAGGCAGGGAGGGAGGGAGAGGAGGAAGGAGCATCTGACTCTAGTAGAGAAATGATGCTGTAATATTTGGCTGCAGTTAGAACATCGAATAGTTATATTTGAGAACCACCGGCAAGACTACACTTCTTCATCCTTATCCTCCATAAACCAAATGGAGTCTCAAACCTTGTGACCTTTATGAAAACATGTTATTTCCAAATGAATTAGTGTATTTCAGAAAATGAAGAAAAAATGTATACACTTGAATATGAAAGGGGGAGCTATACTTTTAGCCTTTCAAATCTGTAGTTATGGATTAAACAAGAAATTAAAAATTAAATAAAAATAAGGTAACAGAAAGAGCAACAAGAGACACTTCTATTTCAGAACTGCCATAATCAACACTTGGCTCCACACTCCCTCCTCATGCTGGCTCTTAAAATCATGGTTTAAATCTAACATAAACTTTTGAAAACTTAAAGCTGAATTTTGTTCTTTAAAAAAAAAAATATATATATATATATATATATATAATAGTGAAAGAAAAGGAAGGAGGCTGAGAAACACTAAATATTTATTTTCAGATTCCTCATTTCTTCTTCTTCACTTATAATTTCATGGAATGAAGTCAAGCAGAAGAGGTTGGCAGACAAAAGAGAAGAGGAAGAAGTTTTGTTGGCCCTGGGTCTTGAACTTGTGCCCTTGGAATATACATGGCCTGCATCCAGTGGCCTTATCCACTAGGCAACCAGGGCACATGGATACTCTTTAAAAAAAATGCTTTAACCAAATTGAAATACTTTAAAACATATTGTCTTAACACCTATTTCATTAATCTAATTATAAAATATTTACCTAAGATTGTAGGTAAAAAAATTCCTGTCATAGCAAATATCTCTCATTGATGGAAATGCAATGGCATGAAGGAAGAGGAAGGAGCATTGTCTATTTATTTAGTTGTTTTTTTTGGTTATTCCTTTAACCTCAGATCTTGAAACTGGGTTCTAGGTCTCTATACAGACTGCACCAAGCTACAGACAACATCTAAGCCAATAGGGGGTGCTGAGTTTTGTATTTTTATAAATACTTTATTGCTTACATTTTATTTTATAAATTACTTTCTAATAAATTATTGTGAATTCTTATAAAAGCAAAATATATTCCTTAATCATTAAATTTTAGTAAGATCCTCCAGGTGTCATTGTTATTAGTACAGTAATCCCTCACCTATCGCAGGAGTTACATTCCAGAGACCCCTGTGATGGGTGAAAATCCACAAAGTAGCGGCATTATAATTTATTATTTAGATACATTTTAAGACTTTATAAACCCTTCTTACTTTCCTATAAACACTTCCCACACTCTTATTAACCATTCCCAAACTCATAAACATTTTCTACACTCTTAAACCTAGGTAATTTTAACAACATATAAAATTCTTTGTGGGTACTCACTAGTGAAGTATACATATACCGCAAAATCCTGCAATATAGCAAAAATTCTGCGATACAGAATTATATATATATATATATTTTAAAACTCATGATGCAGTGAAGCTGCGAAAAGTGAACTGTGATATAGAGAGGGATGACTATATATCTCATAAATCCACCTTCAAAAATAAAAGATTATATTTCTAAAATTATACAAATCACTGTTACTCAGAAGTTTGATATTGTGTATTCTCTTAGTTATTAATCTCAAATTTACATGTTCTTTGGTATTAAGAATATTCTGTAGTTTCTATTGCTATATGCTAAAATTTTTCTGTGGCCCTGATGTTAGAGCATTGTGAATTTGTTGTATAAGTCTTTTTCATACACTTTATCTGTATGCATATCTTTGCCTGTTTCTGTCACCTCCCCATCTCTCTCTCTTTCTCTCTCTCTCTCTCTCTCTCTCTCTCTCTCTCTCTCTCACATGCACACACACATATATGCCCAGACACATACCCTATTTTTCTCCATGGTCATACACACAATGCCAAAAGTTGAGAAAAATTTCACCATCATCCACTTGTCTAGCACCAGTCAATTCCAAAAATAATCTTCGTCGTGGCACTGGTCCTGGATTACTAGTCAAAACATCTTGCTTCTTTTTAATGAATTTTATCTCTGAACACTTGGGTCGTTTTTCTGCCATTTTATCTAAGATGAAATGTTCAAATGCACCTAAGTGTCTAATACTGAACATCAAAAAAAAAAAAAAAAGGCTTCAATCTTGATCAGATTTATCAAATAAACAGGCCTTTTCTTCAATGCAAATTTTCAATATTCTAACCAATATTTCAACTCTAAATTTACAAAACTTCCACCCACAATTTGTAAAAGAAAAATAATGTTTTAGAGACTCCCCTCACATTAGTAGAAACCTCCTAATATTATATTTCAATTAAGATTTGATTATTATATTTCAATTAAGATTTGATTAACACTGACAGAGACCAATTCTGTCTAATTCATTTGCACACATAAATAAGCTTAACAACGGGTAGATTTAAACTTAAAAAGTAATGGGCATTATCTACATTAAGACTATTTTCAAATACAAATGAAAACCAGAAAAGATTTTGGGATAGGGAGACCTATACCAAAGCCTATTTTGGGATAGGGAGACCAAATTGTATGTCAATTCTCCCAAATTCAATCTAAAAGCCAATATAATCCTTATAAAACACCAGCAAGATTTCTCTTTTAACTAGAATTATAATTATAAAGCTCAATTAAAAAAAAGACAAAAATAAATTTAAAATAATTTTTTGAAATACTGCTCACAAAAGAACACTGACATGGAAGTAACACTAGTAGATACCAAAACATATTTTGAATCCATTTCACATACAACACTCTCTCTTCATTATATATACCATTAAAATGATTGATTGACAACTACTTTCTAACTCAAAATTACCTTAGTTTTGTCAAATTATTCTAGGAAATGTTTACTGCTATCCAACTGGACAGCATGAAACTAAGACCAGATGATTTAGGAAATTAAGTGCTCAAAGAAGAGTTGGGAATTGATATCAGTTCAAGAAAAGAAAAGATGCTCTGCATAGCAACTTTATTCATAATAACCCCAGAATGAACAACCCAGATGTCCATCAACAGAAAAGCTAGAAAAAGTTGTAGTATCTTTATATAATGATCTAATATTCAACAAAGTGAAACAAGAAACT
The DNA here is from genome assembly GCA_004363575.1 of Solenodon paradoxus. NCBI lineage: Eukaryota > Metazoa > Chordata > Mammalia > Eulipotyphla > Solenodontidae > Solenodon > Solenodon paradoxus. The sequence goes on from RJWH01000122.1 coordinate 1,327,368, forward strand.
ACTGATACATAAATGGATCTTAAATTTATAATGTGAAACCAAAGCAGCAAAATACAAAGAAAAAAATGTGTGGTTCTAATTACATTAAGTTTAAGAGTAATGAAAGTAGTTCATAGTGATAGAAATCAGACAGTAATTGCTTGACAGTGATGGGAGCTTTGGGGATTTACTCATGGATTAGTGAAACTTTTGGTATGATGGAAATAACCATATCTTGTTTTGGGTGGCATTTAAATGGTTTTCTCAGATTCCAATTCAATCAATTTATGAATGTATATGGAACATTAAAAATAGCAGAGAGCAAAGACATCAGAGCTGTGATATTCACTCCTCCCTCCCCCCCCAGTACACCCCCCCCCCCCCCACACACACACACACACACTGTCTCTACTTTTAATGTTTGAATGGACCAGTAAATTTTGACTATGTGAAATTTAAGTGAACCAGTATCATACATTTTTACTTTTTTTTTTACATACTCATAGATCCTTAGAAGAGTACCTGTCTTCCAAAGTTATCTTCTCCCAGTTAGAAAAGCAGCTTCAAGCAAACACTTCACTGCTCTGTGTGATCAGTTGTAGTTTACAGGGAAGAGCAGTGGGTTTAAGATAAGAGTAGTGAATCATATGATCTTTCCAATTTAATGTGAATTGAGTTCCTCATTTATAAAGGAATGAGATATACCAAAGCTACATAAAATACAGCACTGCTAAGCCTGTGGTACAAGCAAATCAATAATAATGAACTGGTAAATCAGAATAGGGTCTCAGTACATCAAATCAGTCAATTGGGCATTACATACAATTCTGGTCCCTTTGACCTATAAAATCAAATTAAATTAAATTAAAGATTGTTTTTTTGTAGATGGACAACGGGCCACTCAGTCATAGTGGAAGCCAAGTCTATTTTTACGAAAGAGAGCACAATTTGTTGAGCATGTATGTAACCTCCATCCCTGCCACTGGGATCACATGGTAGAAAGGTACTTTTATAAGATTCCATGAATTCATGAAATGAAAGTCAATATATCTAACGCCGCTTCACTTAAACCTAAAAGTCTAAATTTACTATTCCATTCAGAAACTCGGAGACAATGCGTGTATGGGTGTGTACTGAGGATGAGCAAGGAGTGACTATCACAGCTCTGATGCTCACACCTAATTCTTAAAATTTTGACTTCTCTCATGCCTTTGCTTTCTGTTATTTTTAAGGTTACATACATATTTTTCAAGAAACTTTTTGAGAAGAGTAAGCTACTTAGAGATAGACACTGATCATTATCTATGGAGCTAAAAATTCTATCCAGTATATACTTAGCCTTTTTAATATTAAACATTTTTTGCTGCTGTTGTTACAAGTACTTAAATCAAAGACAGTATTCTCTTGACCTTAATTCTACTTTAAGTAGTCCATTCACTCATTTATCTCCAAACTATATTAACCACAATATTATATTCTTGTTCCTTCAAAGTCCCTACTCATCCTATGATATATCATTTGCCTTTTGCCCAGGAATTGGTACAGAACATAATCTCAGGCTTCTCTTATCAAGTGGCTCATTATCTAGACAGGAAAAGATATAATAAATAGAAATGATAAATTATAATATATAGCATAATGATAATGTGTTTCTAAGCTGCATGTTATGGGAAAAGGAGAAGGGATTGCTGATTCGAGATGGCAAGAATTCAACAGAATCAACAGAATGGGTAAGATTTTGTAAGAAAACAAAAGAAGGATAATGAAGGAAGAATATAATCTAAAAGCACACTCTATTTGAGAGACAGATTGTAAAATATAAGTAGAGATACATTTGTAGAATATTTATGGAGGCTCAATGATATTGAACAACCAATTAGACTAAGACTAGAGAAATAATAAATCTAGGTAATTCTAAAAAGCTCTCTCTCATCTATTATCTCTCCTGGGATGAACAATGGACCTGCAGTATAATCGAATGTTTGTTGTCTCCCTGAAACCCATGGGATTTCAAAACTACATTTAAGTTTGATTGATTGTGTTTTTCAAGTCCTAGAAAAGAAAAACTTCACATCATGGAGACACAAGGACTATGAATAATTCTGGACAGAATAGACATCCACTAAGTCACCTTTTATCTGTAGCTTCCATACTAATGGAAATGTGTTCCCTTTTTCCCAGAATAGCTAACCACTACTATCACTTCTTAACCTGGTTCTGTGTTTCTCTCCAATCATTTGTTTCCCAAGAGTGGAATCCTATATCCATTCTTCTGAGCATTATTTTATTTGTTTATTGAATTCTTCTGTTTTTCAGGTTTTATCTAATAATTCTAAACCACATTTCATCATCTGAAGCCTTCAAAGGCATTTCCAGGTATTCTCAAATGAGAATGCCTGAGCTATCTGAGACTAAATTCTCCACACTTTTCTTTGGATTTGATCCCTACTATCACTCCTTCCCTGAATGTATCCTTTGCCTTCTTAGGGCTCCACAATCCTGTTAGTTTTCTGCCATTTCCATTTCAGTAACTTTGCAGTGTCCCATTCCACACCTAACCTATCATCCTTGTGGCCAGGACATAGGTACTGGCATCTATCACTTAATGCTGATACCAACAGGTAAAATAGTGAAACAAAAGGCAGGTTTACTGGAAAAGTTATAATTGTTTCTAAGTTTTATGTTATTAATCACCTGATGTCAAGGTTTTAGAAATAAACAATGTAATCATATGCAACCTGTTCTTATAGCCTTGCAATATTTGACATGAGAAGAATTTTACTCTATAGAATATAGATGAGACTAAGCACCAGTGTAGACAGATGAATGTAAAATCAAGTCAAATCTCATATTATGACAGATTTAAGGATTCTTATGATTTCTAAAGTATTATTTTTACTTTTTATAAATTTTTATAGGGAAATTAAGTTACATTCATGAACACTGGGTTACGAACTTCAAAAGATGATCATTTAATAGTGTTAAAAACTTCATCAGACCCCAATTGTTTTGGAAAAAGTTCAAAACATGCAGATAATGTGCTCATATTTCATCAAATATTACATTATTTTCCTGATCTTGCCCCTATATCCATGACTCCCTACTTCAATTAAAAATAAATTTCCAAAAATTATGCTTTGCTTTAGAAGTATTTCTTTATTTTCCTTAATTTTAAATGCAAAACTGCTGATTTTGTTAAAATTGAAAATTAATTCAAAAGCATAAATTTGTATTATTGTACAGTTAGAGGTCCCATATAATTTCCTCAGCTTCTACATCAATAATACTTTATAATGATAATTAATATTTTTATAAAGAAGTTGCTTGGTTCCATGTCACAAAACTGATCATAGTTCTTTTCCAAATCTACAGAACCAAGTTATAAGAAATTAGATATGTTTTGTGTAAGACTTTAAATAAAGTAAGAATAATATCCTATCATTTCCAATTATTTCAAGAATGTTTACCTCCTGCTGTGCAAAACCTAATAACAATTTAGTTTTGCTTGGGGCAATATGGGGAGTCTTTATTTGTTTAAGCTTCATTTAAAATATACCCTTCAGTACAAAATGCCATACCACAGATGTTGTGGTTCATTAACTCAAGGCCATATCACACTGAAAACAAAACAAAACACAAAACCATAAATTTTCAATTAACCTATAGATTTTAGATAAATGTTCCAAACTCATTTACCATTTGAGATAATTGCATACTTTTAGCATTTTATCTTTATTCTTGGCTTAACAGACTATCTTTTCTTCATACTTTTTACCCTTTTTCCCAAACTGCCACAGATAAAAACCAGTTTGTCTTTACAATTATTCCCAAATTCATTCTCCCATATATTCCTGTTGGAAATGTTAGTGGTATCTAAATTAGACTTGGCAGAAATGAAGAGAGACTTTCTACTTTTGGACAGCACATCCTATGGGGCACCGGTTTGAAAGAAACAAATTGAAAATGAAAAGAGATTTGATGCTGCAAGCACAAAGGCAGAAAAATGTTTGAAAATGGCATAATTTAAAAATACAGTACCTTTTGTTTATTTGTAATGTCTGGAGAACGCCAGGGTTTGCTTAATTGAAAACTATGGATAATTCAAGGATACACATGCCATACATGAATTACTAGATTTCTAAGTGCAATGTGATCAAATACATTCAGCCCTAAACATTTAATTTACCAAAATTTGAATGTTGATGATTCAAAGTATTCTTCTTTGTGTTTTATTGATATACCAAAGCATAACTTTCTAAGAAAGATTTTTTTGTTTTTATTGATTCCCAAGAAAATCAGAGTTTTGCAAGAAAGAGGTTGGTTAGTAGGGAAGAATTTCATATTTAAAATAAAAATGTTCTATATTCCTGCTGCCTATCAAGAGAGTCTGCATAAAAGCCAAGAAGCAATGTGCAAGGGGTATCAGAGACCAACCAAAAATCTGTCAGCTCATCAATCAATCTGTTCCATTCATTCTACCAATAAAACTAGAGTTTTTTTTTTTTTTTAAGTAGATATAAACCTCATTATTCACCTTAGCTTTCAGAAAAGTAGAAGTAAAAGTCAGGGTTATAGATAGGTAACAGCAAGAGGAAAAAAAAAAGCATTAAAACCCATTTTGTTTCATCAATTCAAACAATTAATCGCTGCTATGTTACAAACATTACATAAAATTCATATGAATAAGAACATCAAGGAATTCAACCCTAAGAGAAAGGCATTTCAGCCTTCATATCATTCATTATCATAAATATTTAAAGAGAAGTACACAGAAAACATTAATGGAAGAAAAAATAGTGAAACAAGATGGGTTAGGTTTTTACTAGGATGAAGTTGTTAATAATACCTAGAAGGTGAAATTCAATGTATCTTGAAAAAAATGGCTGAAGTGTGATGAGTTTTCAAATGGATCATGCAAAAAGAGGTAGAAGTGAATTTGTAGAGCCAGCATAGCCAGTGAAGCAATCCAAAGAGAGGCACTTGTCCACTTGAACAAAGGGGGACTTATATCTTATATTTATGTAATCTGTATTTATTCTAGGACATCTGGTAAACTTCATTTTCAAAACAAAAAAACCCAATTTACATTCTCTCTCAAATTGTCAGTATGTATGGTATAGAGACTACATGTATTACCTTTGAATGATTTATTAATGAGGTAATTGTCTTATTTAAATAGGTATAATGTTTTCAAAATATTTAACTGTGAATTTTTCTTTTTCTAGCGAATCATACCTCCTTCTGCGATTCTAGATATCCTTCTAACACTGAGAATAAAAGGAAAGTTTATTGCCAACAGATTGTTATAAAAAACTAGATCAAAGAAGTCACTGAACAGATGTAATTTGCAGACCACAGTTTGGAAAATCAGGCATGGTTAAGTGTTTCATATTCCCAAACTTTTCTTTTATATAATAAAAACAAGGCTGGTTAACAAAGTTTTAATGTAAACTTTGGATACACGGAACTCAGAATATGCTTGTATGTGGGACATAATTGTAGCGACTAATTCATACTATCCAAGGCTGTCAGAATTGGTCTCTTACAGGTGCCCTTCTCTGACATGAAGAAGCCAGAAAGGACTACCCCAAAGGCAAAGGAGTTCTAACCCTAACCCTGTAGCCCTTCTGTTAATCAAAAAACTCACCTGCTACCCCTTGGGCCTCCACCACTCTCCTAATCCAGAATGGTCTTTCATTCCCTTACTTCCTAGAAGAATGTAGTTTGGGAAAGTCTTAAAGCAAAAGTTAATTTATCTGTAAACAGCCCTCTATTTAAGAAACCTGTCTCCTAGCCACATGGTGACCCCTACCTTTCTCTCTGACATTCCAGGCCCACTTTCTCTTGCTTCAGCACAGTATGTAAGTCTTTGGTCTGTCCCAGGCATCTCAGAATTCACAGTAATATAAATTTTCCTTATATATGCTATTACATTTGGGCTTTTCTCTTACTAATCATGCCTAATGTTAAGTTTGTTTCTTCATCCTACTTATAAAGAACCTTAGAGATGTGGGGGAATGTTTCCTCTGACACCCACATAAATCTACTAGCGTGAAGTATAAGGGGGAATTCCTAACAGCAAAGTGGAAATTGAGAAGGAAAGAAAAGAAATATAGACTAAAATTGGATAGAGTTGCCTCAGTTTTTTTTATTGATTGGTTTATTCATTTAACATTTATTCAGTGCCTATGAGACATCAGTTAATATTATAAATTCATAGGCACATCACTGAATGTAATCAAACGTCTTCATAGGCGATCCTTCTGGGAAAAGGGTATATTAAGAAAAACAGATATATTTAGAGAAATATTTGAGAAGTGGTGTTTCTTACTCACTTCCCTGGTGGTAGGCTAAAAAATTCAAAGTACCTTTAGTGAAGAACCACATCTAAATTTGCCAAGGAGACTATCAGAAATAGTTGAGATAAGGTCTAAAGCAAAGAGACCAAGAAATGATCTTGGTTAGGCAAAAATTATGAAAGACTGAAAATCTGTCAGAAACAGAGAGTAAACATAGGAAACACTTTTTTTTTTCCTGTTTAATTCTAGGTCCTTGGGCTTTATACGATCCACAACTTAACTGTCTCTGCCTCAAGAACCAGACATAGGAAATTTTTCTCTCAACTCACATCAATCAGATATAGTAGATAAAATTATTTTTTGCTTTAGTTTGACTTTGGTACTTTTTTTTTTTACAAAGCTACATTTTAAAACAAGAAGAAATTTTTCAAGTTGTAGTAGAAGTTAGAGGAAGAAATAAGCCATAACATGAATGCTAAGAAAAATAGCATAAGAATGAACAATGCCTAAGTAACTGGACTGGGGTGTTAATACAAATGTAGGGATTGAAATTGAGGTCACAGTCCCAAGTAATGTATGAATTTGGAATTACTTACTCAATATTAAGCTGGGAACAATCTATAAAATGAAACAATGGAAGAGGTGCTAATATAGAGGGAAAATCAAGTTATTAAAATCATTAGTCAATTTAGTCCAAAAAAGATATGAAAGGGGTATAAACAGTTGAGATAAATAGAAAAAAAAAAATTTAAGCTACTTAAAACCAAATCTATTATAACAAAATTTAATGTAACAGGATTATATATTCCAACTGAAATATATGATAGTCAAACTGGATAAACACACACAGATAAATGCAATAGACACAGAAACAGCTAAAACAAGGATACGAAAGACTTAAATGAAAATGTGTTTCTAAAGAAAACTTAAGGGATAAATAATTGCTAGTGATAGATACATACTTCATAACCATAAAGGTTCAACATATATAATGATTTGAAAATAGTATCTACCAAATTATATATTCTAAAATATTCTGAAGTTAAATTTGACTAAATTACAGGAAAAAGAGCAAAAAACTGTCATTATGAGATACTATAAAGAAATTCAATAACAGAGCAGTCAGGCAAAAATCAGAATTATAAATATTTAATAACATGATCAATAAATTTTGACTTAATGAATATATGTGTAATATAACCATTCAAAAATAGACACTTTCTTTTCAAATGCACATGGGAAATTCACAAAAATTAACTTATGCTAGTCTTAAAGCATGTCTGTTTTCTTCAACTAGGTTGCTAGAAAAAAACAAAGATTGGGTAGTTTATAAACAATAGAAATGCATTTTCAGTTACAGAGATTGGAACTGTGCCCATATGGTTAGATAAGGACCTCTTCCAGGTTACAGACTTATTGTGTCCTCGCATGGCAGAAGGGGGCTAGCAAGTTCTCTGAAGCATCTTTTATATGAGTAATAATTTTATTTCTGAGGGCTCCATACTCTTGACCTAAGCTATCCCAATGTTTCTACTTCTTAATATCATCATATTAGGGTTTCAACATATAAATGTTGAGGTTGGGACCACAGAATCTCAATGTGGTCACGGAGCCTCAACAGATTTCACAGAACTGGAGTCATAGAGAGTATAATTTAGCAAACAAAGTAAAAATAACTAGAAAATCTCATTTATAAATTAAAAAATCAAATTAAATAGACCCCTACATTAGGTGAAATCCTAAAGGAAATTAAAAAAATATTTGAACTATATGATAAATGTAAATAGCATCTCTGGAAAGCACCTAAAACCATGCTTAGAAGATATATAATATAAATGTAGGCTTTATAATAAATGCCCAAAATCATTGAGCTAATCATCTATGTCAAGAAATTAGCAAAATAATAAACAAAAATTATACAAGGAAACATTTTAGGGACCAATCTTTATAAAATAGAGAAGACTATAGGAAAGGAATCAATACAACCATAATTGGGTTATTTAAAAAGAACAATAAAATTTGTGAATCCATAATCAAGAAAAATGAGTTTAAATAACTATCAGGAATTTTTTAAAAGTGACTTTATACTGTATCCCACAGACATTAGAAGGGGATAAGAAGATATTGTAAACAATTATCAAGATTGAAAGAAAAATGATATGAAATTAATATCTAGCAAAAGATAGCTTATCAATCTTAGTTACAAGAAGAAATAAAACATGAATAGGTATTTACTAATAGTTAATTTCCAATCAAAAGACTTTTACACAAAAAAATCTTCTGGTCCAGATGACTAAAGCAATAATTAGAGAAAAAACTAAAAAAAGCACTAATAATTTCCAAATATTTTCCAGTAAGTTGAAAAGAGGATTTATATATCTTATCTGATATGAACAAAGTAACTTTGACTCTAAAACTTGACAAGAAGTTATGGCTGAAAGTCTCAATGAGATATATATAGAGATAGATATAGATAGATATAGATATAGATATACAGATATATAGCTAAGTATATGCAAAAATCCTAGACAAAATATTCCAAAATCAAATACAGTAATGTACTAAAGGATAATAAATCACAACCAAGTTGGATTTATATTGTTAATGCTAGATGATTTCAAAATCAATCCATGTAGTTCTCCATAGATCTGGTTTTGATATTATCATTAGCAACAAGACCACTCTCCTTATCTCTACCCTGAGCTATTCTAGCATATTCATGAGTTTTGATTGCTCCCTTATTTGCCTGGATGGCGAGAAATTTTAGATAGAAAAGTGGTATCAGATACTTATTCTTGCAGTTCTTTTCCCATTATGTTGTTCATTTGCACTGCTACATTTATTACTAAAATCAGAGCTTTAACTGAACAGTTCACTCTATGTATTTCACTAAAATTATGTACCAACTACTTTCATATCTCCTTTGACTTAGTATAATAAAGCTTCCACACTATAACAAGCTCTAATGCATTTTACTACTTATTTTGGGGTATTCAAAGCTCAGTCCACATCTTTGTACTATTTCTTTTCTTCTGGGCATAAAGAGATATAAGGACAAATAAGAAAAATTAGATCATCTCAACAGATATAAAAATATAATTGAAATAATTCTTTATTGATTCCTGATATAAATTCTTAACAAATTAGGATTAGAAAATGTAAATTTGATAAAAGTAATTGCAAAAAGTCTGTAGCAAACATCACATATAACAATGAAGTGTCGAAAGCCTTCCCTTTAAGATGAAGAATGAGATAAGAATGTCCATTAACACCATTTGATTTTAATTCAATACTGATGAGTCTACCATGTACATTAGAGAAAGAATATGTAAGATTTTGAAAAAAAAACAGTCAAAAAACGACATTTAAATCTGTAATGAGTTAATAGGTAAAAAGTATGTGTGGGCAGAAAACATAAAATAATTGTTATAGAATTAGAATCCATAACAGTTAAGCAAATTGGTTAATGCTAACTATACCATTCACAAAGTTGCAAACATCAAATATCTAGAATTAGTCTAGCAAAAGATGTATAAGATCACTAGCAGAAAAGTATAAAATACCATTTAATTTAAATTGAAAGAGAATCTTTATAAATTAGAAACGTAACAGTGGAAAGAATTCTCATTTCTCTCAAAACTGATCAAAGTCCCATCAGATTTCCATGTTTATGAAAATTTTTTAAATGATTCTATTGTAAAGGGAAAGAATTAAGACTGACACTCAAAAATAAGAAAATGTGGGACATATCATGTTATCATATAATATTTCATGCCATCATGTCATATTAATTATAAATATCAACTAATCATAGTGTTATCAATTAAAGCATTATTGTCATGGAGACAAAAAATTTTCAAAATGATAGTATGGAAACAACAGTAGATGTGTGAAAATTTTTAAAGATATCACTACAGAATAATAGGGAAATATAATATTTTTAAAAAATGTTTCATATGGAAAATAACATACTTGAACCCTTCCTCAGAAAATACACAAACACCATTTCTAAGTAGTCCACATATTTAAACATCAAAACTAAAACAGGCGTGCCCTGCTGATCTATAGGATAAGGCCAAGTTTGGGTCCTAGTTCCTGGGTAAACAACCAAATAAAAATTAAGTCCAAAAAAAAAAAAAAATGTAATAGAAGTCAATAAATACTATTTCCATAAATTTGGGATAAAGCTAGATTGGGTAAATAAGAAACAAAACGATAAGTTTCAAAGACAGCATTCAAATCTGGATCAGATTATAATTAAACATTACTATTTATCGAAACATTATTAAGCTAAAAAAAAATGGTTGAGGTATGTATAGCTAACAGAGTTAGAATATACATGTAAATCCTAATAACAAGAAAAGGGAGACAAAACTGAGAAATGAATAAATTCTTTGAACATTTTGTTCAAAAAAACAAAGATATCTAAGTGCTAATAGATATGTAAATAGATACTCAAACTCATTAGTAATCCATAAAATAAAATCTAAAATCACAGTGAAATATTAATCTTTACCATTTGGAACTATTATAATAAAACTCATAACATCAAGTATTGGTTTAGTAGATGAGCAAAATGAACATTCCAACTCTAAGACTGAACATTTCAAATGATACAGTCACTCTAAAAAGTAGAATAAAATTCCTTATTGTAATGAATAAAGAAAACCACTATGATAAAGCAATGTCATTGCTTGGATTATTCTTAACAGAGACACAGACCCATGAACATCAAGAGGTATGTGCAAGAATGTTCATTATTTTTTAAATGTTATTTCCAAAATGCAAAACGATCTAAACATCATAGTGGGGTGGAAAATAGATAATATTCATACAATAAAATACTACAGACAACAAGGCAAAGAAGTATTTCCATAGTTACACAGGTGAATCTCACAAACAAAATGTTAACTAAGATAAATGATATGAAATGAATAAAATATTAAGTATATGCTTCCATTTATGTGATTCCATAGCAGACAAAATTAAACTATAATATTTTAGGGATACATGCTTAAAAAGAAAGCAATGACACTATTACTGCCAAATTCTGAAAGATTGTTCCTTTTATGAGGGTGATAGGTGGCCAGAGACAGGCTTCTGAAAATCTGACTGTGTGGATTTTTTATTTGCAGTAATATCACTGAGCTTTTAAATTTCCCCCTTCTCTTAATCTATTTAAAATAAAAACTATAAAAAGTTACTCTACAGAAAATGCAACTGTTCATTACAATGATGGCAGATGTCTTTTCAAAAACTATTATTCATTAGGGCAGAGAACAATAAAAAATCTTACATCAATTGTATATAAATAAGCTATAATGTATTGGTTATTTAAAATTTTATAATTGTTTTTACAGACTAGGATTTAAAAATTCAAATCATTAATAAACAGAAGAAAACATATTTTTAACAATTAAATATGTGAAACTTTGTTCCTGGGTCTATTGACCCTGTGTACTCTCTACCTTTAAACTGTCTTGGAAATAGCATTTAACTCACAGTCAGACTTTACAGGAGAATTCAATAATAATAATAATAATAATAATAATAATAGATAAGAAAATATTCTATGCTTTTATAGTGCTCAAAAATTTTAATATGAAAATCTAGTTGAAGGATTCTAACAATAAGTTTAGCTTGTTCATAAGATAGAGGAGTATAAATAGAATTCAACTTTGATAAAGGCATTGCGAGGTCAAAAGTGTGTTGAGTTAGGCAAACTAGGAATGCTTGTATGTTACCCTAGCCACAGATTGCAGGTGGGTGAAGTACAGTAGCTTAAGCAAAAAAACTAAATTTGGCTTTAGATAATAAGAAGTATTTAAGAGATATATGAGAGTAATTAAAAAGTTCTGAGGAACAAATTAAACTAGATTTTTCTTTTAGTAAAATCTTCCTCACAGGCAAATCGGCAACTCTTAGAGGGCTCATTGAAGCCCCAGGGAACAATTAGGATCTTTTAAAGTTCAGGAAAGAAATATTGAGTATCTTAACTAAGGAATATTATGACTAGACATAAAAGCTCTGATTAGGAAATAATAATAATGCGACTATTGAGAAGACGAAATGAGGGATGAGGTATGGGAAAAACTGATTGCCATTTCCAAAGATGTCAGATTTGATGGTGGATTTAATAAAAGCAATATACACAGGATGATCAGATGGATCATTTGCCCAATATATTCTTCTTATATGTCTGCTAATTATACAATTATTAATACAACGCTTTTTAATTCTTAAAGGTCACGCAATCTGAAAAACATGGTACTATGCCATCTAAAATACTATGCATGATCAGCCTACCACCAGCTAGTGAGTAGAAGATACTCATAAAAAGGAGGTCATCAGTAATGACAGAGGGGAGATTTGCTATTTTTTGAGTAGGATATTTATTATATAAATGAGTACTGTGTTTTGTTATCTGAAGACTAAAAAATATTCATATTCTGGATATTATTTGACCCTTTTCCTATGCTCACTCTCTGTTGCCAAGAGATTCACTGACCCTTAACTACTGAACATGCAAGAATTTTTAAACATAGCCCAAGAAGGTTTAACATGGGACACACATTCCAACAAATAATATTTGTTCTAGAGGGAACCTGTGAGTCTGTAGCTAATTTAACTGGAAGGACAAGTAGGGGCATGTACTCCAATTTACCTCTTCCCTGAATCACTTCCTTTATTAACGTTATAACAGAAAACACTGACTTTATGAATCACTAGAATGATTTCATACATTCCAGAAATTTAAAATACTATATATGTATATATCGAACAACATAAAATCATTTAACTTAAGCATTTTTGCATATTGCATCAGACACATATAATCATGTATATCGAAATCACTTTATTATGCATTTATTTTTCAAGTTTACAAATTATTTTAGCATTATTTATAACTTGTTGCCCACATAGGGCAATCTTATCAAAACTGATAAACAATCAAATTTCACTGAATAGAATGCTTCATTATTAGGCAGATGAACTGTGGATGTGTGGAATAGAAAAGAGAAACAGCTGTAGAACTTCGTGTTTCTGATGTGTAATTTGTTGTGTTCTAAGAAAAGAATCCAGAGAATCATAATATCATGCACAGGGTCACAGAAAGTTTTAGGCCTGGTTTTTGTAAACAAAATGAAAATTCCAGGTTTTATACTTTGAATATGGAAGGTTTTCCTCAGATTGTTGAGACATTTTATTCTCAGCTATCAAAACAGTAAAATAGCAGATAATATCTTAGGCTACATATACTTTCTTTTTACGGTATTTGTGAGAGCTTGGGATTCAAGGATGTTGGAGACAAAAAGAATATACAAACTAAAAATTGTAAATACAATATTTTTGCATATGTAGTTAAGTCAACTCTCACAAAGAGTGCCAGAACAATTAGCCCACATTCAATTGGATGGACAACCATCATTTTTTTCATACTGTTTTGTCTTATAAACATGGAAACTGGGCTTTAATTTTAAATAAAGACTCTATAAATGGGCTTTAATTTTAAATAAAGACTCTATAAAATCACCATCTATAGGAGTTTGGAAAAATCATGATCTTTGGGTCTTATTTTCAGCATCTGTAAAATAAACATGCTGAGCATGATAGTGTGGATTCCAGAACAGCTAAAGGAAGTTGAAGAGATGGAATGAAAATTTAATCATTTTCTGACAAAAAATCTTTTAATTTTGAATAGAGAAAATATTCATTGAAAGGAGTATAGATTTAAGTGAACTGCAAAGTAGTTTACCCAATCAAATAATAAACTCCAAAAACTTCTGTTGTGTACCAAGAGTGACCTAAGTCCTATATCATAGTAATCTCTTTGACTACTACTAGCATTGAGGTCATTTTTATGAAAGAAAAAGGACTATAGACATTTGAATCAACCATCTGTTCTCTAAAGAAATGTTTATATATATACGGAAACTCCTAGCAGGGTTCTTGTCTTGTTGATGAGATAATGATCTCTTTAAACAATTTAAAAATGATTGAATTCAGATAGAGCTATAAAAACACAAACTATCCTAGCTGAACAAATGATGCAGGCTGGCTATGTCACCCTATTACTTTATATAATTCCATACAGAGTTGTCACTTTATATATTGTAATTTATTTTTATTTGACTCATTCTGGCTAAAGAACCATGTCTTTCTTTTTGATTGTCTAGTCTCTAGATTGTCTAGCAATAGCCTTGAAATTACTGTATTTGAGCATATCTTAAAAGTATGTAAAAGAAAAAATTTTTCATTTTGTTTTGCAAAGTTTGTAAATCTTTGCTTCTAAGTTTGGAAATGTTTGAAATAAAAACCTTACCAGTACATTTTAGAAATATTCCCTTTGTGAAAGTTATTCTATGAAGCAAATGTCACAAATAAAATAGTTAATATTGGTTCCTTTAGTCTCCATTTTCATGAAAAGGAGATCAACTCACTATCTCATAGAGAATCATGTTTTCTTCTTTTGTGTAAACTACAGAGAATAGTATTTAATTCAAATATAATAAATCTTATTGGGGAAAATTATTTGTCAGCAAATACACAGTTCCTTTAAAAAAGCACCTGAAATAATATTGTCTTACACTTAAAAAAATACACGTACTTAAATTTTATTTAAAATTCATTTTTTTATAAAACTATTAGTGTGACAGTACTCACAGTTTGAGATTCTAAATGCACTCATGAAGAACAGATTGCAATGAATGGGAGTGGACAGGAGAGGGAACAAGACAGAAGGTAATGAATATTGGCAAGTTAGAAAAGTAGAAACTATTCCATTTTTTCCTATTAATATAACATACTTTATTAATTTATAGTCATTTACATTTCATAAAACTGCCTTTAAAATGCTAGCTGTTTAAATATGCTGACTTATCGCCTACAATTATGTTTGTCAGTCAGACAAAAAGACTTCTGAACCCTTGGAGTGTCAAAGAGCATGCAAGTTAATAATAAGGAGTCCTTAGTGAATTTTGGTTCATTTAACATTCAGTAACATGACATTTTTCAGCTTCTAGAGTTCCTTAATTCTGTTGATTGGAAAAGTTAAATGGAACTAGAATCTAAGAAGAGTAAACATATACATGTTGTCATGCCAAAACACTATATTAAGTTTCAATAAGATAAAGGAAAAAAAAACAAAAACAAATCTGATTAAGAGATTTATGGGTGTTTCAACTTCATGATTTTTTAAATAGTATGGCATTTAGTCTCATTTTTCTCACCTTATAAATAATTACTGAGTGATTTCATATTTTCTAATGATTCACATTTTAATTACATATAGATATGTATACACACACCTGTACACACAGACATACAAATAGCTATCCAAATATCTCATCCAAGTACTCCACAGTGTTCAGTATCTATGGATCATAATACCTTCTACAATGTCTTCCAGATAATCTTACCTAAATGGTCCTTAGCTAAACTAAAAAAGCCCCCCTTTCTGTTGAAATGTACTTGGTTTCCAATATTCACCAATTTCCTTTTTATATATATTTTCATTATAGGATTACTGAGTGAAAAACATATGAGTTTGTATTTACTTCAGTTCTACTAAATACCATACATTGAGAAAATGAATGAGTATTTGAATAAAAGTGTAGAAACAAAACGGTTCCTGGAACCACAAATTCATCATGGCTATTCCCTTTTCACATTGCTTTTGAAATTTCAGTTCCTTTGAGTTTTAGTTTATTTATTTATCATTGTTTTATTAAGCCTAAGTCAGGGGATACTAAGGTACAGTATACAGTGACAGTAATGTTATGATATTATAGTTGAGGTTGACTAATTTTGGCAGAATCTTTGCCAAATTAGGAATCTGTGGCTTGAAAATCTAAGATTAAAAGTATAACTAGTATGCAGGGACCAAGGCAAGAAAAACAGCAGAGTTCTTCAGGAACGAGCAGTCTAAACGGTAAAATAGATAAACTTAAAAAATAATAAAACATAAGTAAAAGTGGGTTAATGGTAAACATTTTCCCATAGAGAAGTCTTTTCCTTGATACTAATTACTTGGAGATGCCTTCTACCATACCCTAGAACTATAGGAATTACAGTATCTAAATGGAAGTCACCTTCTCTTCATGTCTCAATTGTCACTGCTTTTATCACGATATATTCTTTAAATACATTATTCCCATTGAGATGTTATGTTCTACATAAAATACTTTCCTTATTATATCCCATGACTGAGCAGAGATGACATAAGTGATAAATTTCATCAAAAGATGTGTGTATCATTTAAAGATTTGATCTGTGTCAGAGGCATTGACCAATGAAAACTTTAATATAAAACTTTTCTTTGAGATATGATTCTGTAATAGTGTATTTATATGGATACATACGCTTTTTCCCCCTTAGGAAAGAATAACATTTCTTAAGTTCCTGGGAATGCAAATGATAGTAGATAATATAAAATTATGATTCAGTATTTTTAACATCTTAAATATTCACTAACTATAGTCATATACTTTTCTAAAATGTTTTATTTTCATGACTGATACAATAACCTTGAATGAAACCAAAGTTTTTTTCTAAAGATGTACAACCAGTTACCTATTTTCATGTGCAAATAATATACAACATTCCTTGAGGACCTGAAATACTTTATCAATTTTTAAAGTTATCCTCTCCGAGATTTAATCACCTTTTGAAATGTTCTCACTAAAATTTGCTCAGGCCACATTTGAAGTAAATAGGTACTTGTTCATTTATTTTTAGAAATGAATGTACTTCATGAACCGGTGCTTTTATTACAAATATTACAGCAAAATGAAATAAGGTGGGCTAATGGGGACAGAGAATAGAGCCAGAATGAATTGGGAGTTGGCGAACATCAAAGAACACCAGGTCTGGGGCACCAGGCCTGGAGCACCATGGGAAAACACTGGAGAGTGTGTCTGTAACTGTTCATCTGCCAAAACAAGATAGATACATTTACGAAGTTAGAGAGAAGAGGGCTGCATAAGCAAATCCATGTAACTATAAACTTGCTTGCATAAGCTACTTGAAGGAATGCTATGTATGAACTCAGTAAACAGGTGGAAGGCAGAATGTTCATGGCTCTCAGTCTTTTGGCCATCTGCCCCACCACCTTTCTATCATCTCACTCTCTCTTGAGTTTCTCAATCTCCAGCGGTGCACCCCTTCTGACCCCTGTTCCAGGAGCAATCCCAGTAACTGGTGCCCAAACAGGAACTGAGTCTGATGGATCAGAAAGAAAAAAAGTGAAAAGAAAAAAAGAAAAAGAATTCCACGGAGACTTGAAAAGGATGAGCATGGAAAACTTTCTGGGACACAGTGCGTTAACTGGATTTCAGGGATTCTATAATCAGAGTAACAATGGGGCAAAATACCTCAAAGCATGTAGAATATATCATGCTGCTTTGCTCACTGCTGTGCACTTTCAGAGTAAATGTGAAATGGGAGATGTTTGAGCAACTGTTTGCATCTGTTCATAAGCATTGCTATTGGCTTCCTGAGCAAAAGACATTAAATTTGAAACAATGGAGACAGCTAGTATTTGAACTGAAAAGGGCACATGGGACTGGGGAAAGCATTCTGATCTCGGTTTGGTCTTTATGCAACCTGATTTCGCTTGGATTAAAAAGCCCTTGCAATCTGGCAGAACATTGAGAGTAAGAAGGAAAGCCCCCAAGGGTCAGATGGCAAAAGGGGTCACACCCAAGAGCAGATGGGTAGGAGGTGAGTGAATTTGTTGAAAAAAATCTCCCAAGAGTCAGCAAAGAGAAACCGTCCCGGAGAGCAGAGGAGGAGGAGTTGCCACCACCCCTGGCACTCCACCAGGCTAGCTCAGTCAGTAGAGCATGGGGCTCTTAATCCCTAATTCAAATTGTATTGGCTCAACTACTTGTCCTCCCATATCACAAATTAGAGATTTCCTTGCAACAGAGAATTGGAGAATTTGGTAATACAAGGGACAGACAGGTTTTTTGGCAAGTATGCTTGGAAAAGGCTCAGCCTGAATTTGAATGTGAGAGATCGTACTGCCCAGAAGAGCACTGGGCCCACACAGGTCCCGAAGGCAGGAAAGAACTTGAGCAACCAATGTAATAGAAAGGTAAAGAGAAGGGCCAATGACAAAAAGGATGGGTAAAAGTATGGGGAAGGGAATATGTTTGTACTTCTGCAGATGCAGATTGACCAGACGGTTGATGGCAGCCTCCACCTCAGTGGAATAATTCTGATGACTGTGTTGACTGGTTCCAGAGGAGGAGAGTTGCAGAGATGGTAGTTTCAGATAATGTGATTGGAAAGAAGAATGGAGATGATTGGGAAGCTGAGAGGGGGCATCCCCAGGTCTGTTCTCTTCGAACACTTTTAAAGCAAAAGACTGTGCCCTGATTGATATTTTATTTGTTTTAATCTTGCTTTTATTATTGTTCTGTATAGTCTAGAGAATCAGCCACAAAACTCAAATCTCCACCCAAATGACGATGGCCATGCTTACCATCCTTGTTACTGCTCGAGTTGTAAAACAAAAAGGGGAAATTGTTGGGGGCAGTGAGTAGAGCAAGGATGAATTGGGAGTTGGCAGAACATCAAAGTCCACCAGATCTGGAGCACCAGGCCTGGGTCACCTTGGGAAAGCATTGGGGAGTGCTACTATACCTGTTCACCCCCCAAAACAAGATAGTTATGCTGTTAGAGATCAAAGGGTTGCATAAGCAAATCCAATGTAACTATAAACTTACTTGCATAAGCTGCTTGAAGGAATGCTATGTATGAAATAGGTGGAAGACAGAAGGTTCAGGGCTCTCAGTCCATGAGACTGTTGGCACCCTGAACCCACCTTTCTATCATCTCACTCTCTTGTGAGCTTCTCAATCTCCTGCGGTGCCTCCCTCCTCAACCCTGTTCCCAGAAGCAATTCCGGTAGTGGGGCAGGGAAAATTATCTCCCATTTAAATCTCAAAGGGTACGAATCGTCCTGGGGAACATTCCATGCATTTTTCCTGGAAAAAAAATTTAATTTAAAATGATATCTCCTAATTAATAGCTTTTATATAGAAAAACAAGCAAGCTTTTTTCTTTTAAAGAAATCATAATTGAAATATGAATTTTAGCAGAACAACTTAATTTATAAGACCCATCCAAATGAGTCATGGGCGCTTTAAAAACAATATACTAAAAATCCAATCAAGCAATCAAGAGCCATACTTTATATGAGTTTTGTGATTGTCTCAGGTAAGAAATACTATGTGTACTATATAATAAATCTTCAAGGGAAAATTAGTAAAAATTTTAATGGAATATTTAGTCTTTTATATATCTATTTGAAAAAGATGAACTAAAGTTAAACCAACATTTACTCTCCAACAAAAAATATTTTAAAAAAAGTTTCATACGTTTTATACTCATGAAATACAATATTTTTTAAATAAATGCAGTATGGATTATGAATTTATTTAATAAAATCATGAGATGATTTACCTTGAAAACGAGTTTCATCATACTCTGCAGGTATTTTTAAACAAACTTGTAAGACCTCTTGGAAAGTAAAAATCCAATAAGAATTCTTTATCAACTTGTCTCTAGCCTTCCCAGGTATCATATAAATCATCAAATTCTCCAAATTTATAAAGGAAAGGAGAAAAGTAGTAAACTTAAAGATAAAACAGAACAAGCCCCAAATTAGGATCATACTAAAGTTTGTCTGACAAATATTAACTAATAGTAACTGACTTAGTTACAAATTGACCTTCACAATAGACTTTTAATACTATTGAAAACCTCTAATACAATTTTCTTCCTTTGAAATAAGGCTTTGTTAAAATTCCTTACCAGGTACTATATTACACCATTAAAATTATAATTTAGCTGAGTGATAGTCAATGATTCTTGTGAGAAGAAGGGAAACCTGGTCTTATTACAAGGTTTGTGTTCCAGGCCAGAGGCGCATTGGTTCCCTTGACCAATGAGCAATGATGGAATAACAGGGAGTCATGTAAAATGTGAGTGCAAGTTAATTGGATGAGTGAGGTGCAGAAGAGGACTGCAGTCACTATTACTCAGGCATTTGTAGTTTGATATGTAACTGTTTTTTATCTGTAGACAATATGACTTCAGCCATCTGTCTGGACTACTAATTAATACTTGCATAGTGAGATAGTTTTAGGGATGATTGACAGGATATAGACTAGAAAATAAGCTGTATCATTTCTTAGTTCAAGCTTCAGCTCTAAAACTGAATGAGTAAAAGCAGAGTATCTAGCTAAAATTTTAATTTAAACTCTTTGGAACTTAATTTCAAGCAGCTCAATTTTATGGCTTGGACAAAGTCAGATGAAGTATAAAGGAGAGATTTAATTTGGGACACCATCGATACTTGCTTTCAGTTCTAATGTGTCATAAGGGAATTTATCTATTGCAATTATGGCACCAGCAGCCATAATTTCTGGTGGATTATTTCTAAACCAACAACTATAAATCTTATCTATACCAACAACTAGTGTTTCATAGCAAATTAATCTCTAAGTCTATACATTCAAAATAGTAAAACCCACCTATTAAGCCTCATTGTAGACTTTTTGATGACACAATAAATGTTAGCTTTTAATTAGTTAGACACAGACAACTGAAAATAATTTTGACTTAAAGTAGGATTTTTTGTGAGTTGGAGCATCATTAAGCTCCAGCTGATTGATATGGGACTACTCAATGGATCTATCTACTTGGAAGAAAGACAGAAGTGGGAGTCCTTCAATCAGGCTTATAATTATTTGTCACTAGTTAGTTCCTTTCAATGAAGCAAAGTATTACCTCATATTCAATTGAGAGAAAAGATTTAGTACATGCAGCATGTTATTAAAAGCATTATATACATGACTCCAGAGATTCAGAGTGAATTAAGAAAAGTTAATTTACTGAAAAGGTAGGATTGAAGAGAGATAGGGACAATGACAAGATCACATAATAAAAATATTTTTTTTAAATAGCCCCGAATTTCACTTTTAGTCATGGAAGTCTTAGGAAAGGAACAATTCTCTGATAGAAAAAAATTCAATTTCTATCATAGTCATCAAAATTTTTCAGTATTTACAATATGCAAACCCCAGTAGTGTAAGTATTTGGAGAGAGGATAAAATAAAAGGATATATTTTATCCTTTTCAAAAATGTTGAGGGTCAAATCAGTCTCTTCTGTAACTATCAGACTGAAAAAAAATGAAACTGATTGAATGTGAAATACTTTGTCATAAAATGTTCCGTAAGGGCTAAGAAATGTGGGTCCCATAAGATGTACTGGCTGAAAGTTAAGAGAATAAAGAGAAATATTTGGAAAATCAGTCTAACAGAATAGTATTAGGAAGGAATCTATGTGTCAGTATGCTAGAGACCCGAAAGAGAAAGTGAGATGGA
This sequence comes from Solenodon paradoxus, assembly GCA_004363575.1. Lineage (NCBI taxonomy): Eukaryota > Metazoa > Chordata > Mammalia > Eulipotyphla > Solenodontidae > Solenodon > Solenodon paradoxus. The sequence goes on from RJWH01000122.1 coordinate 1,349,043, forward strand.
GGATTAAAACTTAATTTATATATACACATGTGTATGTATGCATATACGTGTGTATATATATTTAAATAATTAAACCTTATGGTTTTAAAATATTGCTTGAATATATAAGATTTTAATTATGAAAGTTACAGAAATGTATCTTATAAGAAATATATGCAGTTATTTATTAAAAACTCCTGCCTCTGGTATTAGTAAATTTATTTTTAAAAAGTTTTAGCAAAATATGGTTTATTGTTTGGATAGACTCCATCTCCATTTGATTCAAAATCTGGTGTATACATCTTGATTATATATACATATTTGGATTAATGAGCAATCAAAGTTGTCCTGTAAACTGGGGAAAGTATTTATCAGTCTTTCTCAACGCTCTCCCAAAGGATAAAAATCAGAATTGCATGTTTTCTCAGCCAACACATTTGACACCCACAGACTTTACTGTCCTGCAAAACCAACATTTTACAGCTCTATCCTTTTCTTAGATGCATTAGTTATTACCTCTGTCTTGTTTTCTCCTGATAAATGACTTCAGGTCACAATCAGGCATCAAATCAATTTAGGAGGTGAGTCAAGGCCACTCAAAACACTATTTTATAACTCCTCTAGTGATTCTGACTAGGCCTGCTGAGTATCCTAAATGGTTGCTTTTCCTCCTACATGCTATGCTCTAAAGTGACTTTCGTGTTTTATCTCAACACTATCAGTATCATACATTCAATATTTGTTTGCTTTAGTAAAGTCCACACTTTGCAATGCTCTGAAGTCTCTTGGAAATATTGAGACCAATTCCTTCAGGCTCTAGAAATGACATGTACCTTGGCTGAACTTTGAAATAAATTCTACATTTATCACCATTTTATAGCATCCTTTTATTTTTGTTGGTTTCTGTTACAAGCATGAGTTTCTTTTGATCTTCCCATTCTTTGTAGTCACATTGAAATTTATAGAATATAAGCATTCATTTTTCCTATAAAATCGTCTTGATAACTTTGTGCCACAATATTTATTTCTATATGAATAAAAGATAACTTATTCCAGGTATCTGATCATTATCTTGTTTTCTGAATTTTCAAAAAGATGTTTGAAGCTTTCCAAGTCAAATCATCTACCAAGCATAGAAGAAAACCATTTAAACACTATGTACATCTCCCAGAATTGTTGGTTTTCCACACCATGAGATTTAATATATATATATGTATATATACATATATATATATTTGTTCTGCACATTGAGAAACTTATTTAAAAGTCGACATGTACTATTTTTCTCCAACCCAACCCATCATTTTCAACATTTCAACAACCTGTACCCAAGCCTATCCTCCATATGAAACCTGAAAATATGTGACAAAGAGAATAAAAGGCTTCTCTGACCTTTGCATTCCCTGACACATGGCAATCTTTGTCCTAATCTTTATAATGACTCCATAAACTAATTTACCATGTTCTCTCATTTCCTTCCATTCTCCTTTCTTAGATCTGATTTCTGCAAGGATCACAAGAGGGCAAGAGTTGACAGATTATATGTGAGCACAGCAGGACAGTTTTTAGAAGTACTGCTTGCTGGTTTAACTGTTCATTTTCTGATAGGTTTGATAAGTAGTCTGTGGCAGTAAGTCCATCAGCAGTGATGGTTACTCTTTGTTTTCCAGTGGTCAGCCTTTTTAGCAGTTTACAACCATTACTTTGATGCTCATCCTTAACTTGTTAACCTTCCTCACTGGACTCATCTGAAATAATTTTCCATAAACTAGCCTACGAAAGCCTTCGTGCTGACTCTAAGTAGCAACCATGGTATTAAATAAGTTGTTTAAGGACTGAAAAAAGTATACATATAGATAAATACACACAATGGAATATTACTCAACAATAAGATGATGAAACGCTGCTTTTTTTTAACAACATGGAGAGAACAAAGAAACACACCGTATGCTCTCCCTTATCTGTGACAGAGAAACAACAACAACAACAACAACAAAAAACAGGTGAACTCAATAAAAATGAAATTCTTATATATAAGAACAAATTATAGTGGTTATAGAAGGGACAGTGTCAACCAAGTAAAGGAGCCAATTTTATAGTCAAGGATAGAATTGAAATTTTAGTGCTGAACTTACTAAGTATATGGAGTTGTTGATTTATGATGCCGTACATTTGAAACATAATTTTGTAATTCAATATTACTTCAATAAAATTATTTTTGAAAATAAGTACTGATTCAATACACTTTAGCATAGCATTAGAGAAGCACATTACTATGGAACCACACAGACATATCTGAACAATTTACTGGAATGCCCTCATTATGTTCTTGATTTAGGGTGAATTCTTGTAGTTCCAAAGAATTTCTGGTACATGTAATACAGCCACATATTCAGTTGAAAAAAATCAGAGAATGTCACTTACCTCTGTTTTAAGAAGAAAATTTTGGAAGTCTGACACCCATAACTGAGTCATTCAACAAGCTGAGCCCAAAATAATTCATGATCCTTTAGCAAGTGTCCTTGATAGACAGATTTGGATTGCATGGAGAATTTGGGATTCTCTGTGGAGACAAATACAGACAAGATATATGCTAAAATACTATTTTTTTTTCAAATAATACATGGAAAGAGGAACACCTACTGTCAGATATTCTCAGAAGTGCTGAGAAAAATATTGATGACGACAGATGAAGCGCTAGAATCACAAACCACATATTTAGCAACAAGAGTAATAGCTACTGTTTATTATCCATTGCACTGAACTCTGTGCATAGATTACTTCATTCAAGTCTCATAAAATTTGTATGAGTCCAGTAAAATCAGTATTACCTGTTAACAATGGTAAATTGAGGTTTAGAATGAAATAGTAGAAATAATATATTTCCATAAAAGTGTACCAGTAATGCTATTATAAATGTTAAATTAGGGTATTTGACGAAGGTCTCAAATTTTATCATGTGTCAAGCTTCAGGAGACTGAAAAATTATTTTCCAAAATATCCCTATTCACATATTAGCATGTATTTCACATTTTTTTCTGATCTATGACAAGAGAATTCAGATTGAGAGCTAGATTATGGAAATGCTTAGAAGGAACTATGCATTTATTTAGCTTAATTAATTTTTACTTATATTTAATATTTAATTATCTACACAGATCACTTGAGAGGCACAATCTTACTTGAGTGACCCACAAAATCTAAACTTCAATAGATACTGAAAATTCAAATGTCAACTTACAGCCACAAAAGTCACATAAGGGAGATTCTTAATTCTGATATTTTCAGGGGGAAATTAAAATTTACCTTAAACATACAGTAAGCTAAATTACATGATAGGTTTCTAAATATTCAACATGAAGAAATTGGATCACATATGCCTTAAGTTTCTACTAATTTTCTAGTGTAATGAGCCAAGATTCAAGAAAATATTACTTAAAATCTGGTTCATAACAATTCCTGAGAAACTCCTAGAAAATTCCTGAGAGTTGCATATGTTTGCCATATTTCCTTTACATATGATATGGATTGACTTTCATATAAAATATTTCCAAGATATCATTGAAATGAATGTCACATTTTCCATTCACTATGGTATATTGTTGATTTTAGGGAAAATTTAAGTTGAAATGCTATACATGGTGAAATTCTGCATTCATGAACCAAGTTTCAGATTCATCTTTCTCATTATGCACTCTTTAGCTGTAACTCCATCTAACATATAATACCTATCACAATAATTCAGAGGACACAATAAGGTATCCATATTTCATTTTCTCTTCAAATTTAGATTGCTAGAGACAGGGTATAAAAATAATTAAACAAGTATCTCCCCAATGATAGAGGGCTCCTCCTCAGAAATAAGAAAAGTCACTCTTTAGGAGAGTAAGATCATACTTGCCAAATCCCCCAAATTTATAAACCTTGTAAATATGGAGCATAAACTAAATGACCAGGCATCACTATACACATTACAAGAGCTATTTTTCCATTAAGACAAAACAAAAATATTAGGATCCCAAATTAAGATAAAAATCAGTAGCATCTCAAAATATATCAAATTGGAGTTTTATGTCCCTGTATTTAACTACATCTTACTGAAAACAAAATTTCAGTATCATCCTTTTCTGTTATTTTAATGAGTTACATGTATATCTGTATTTTTTCATAGATACAAATTTGATTCCATGCCAGATGCCTACAAAGAAGTTCAATTACTTAATGATTTTATTATTCAAGTACACTACTTTTCACCTTCTATCAGTTGCACCTACAAATCTCTTTCTCTCTCTCAAATTTAAGAAGTTAAATTCTGAGCATATTTACTTTGTGGTATTTTTCTTAAGTCTTTGTATAAATATCTGCTGTAAAAACCTGTAGCCGTTCATGCTGTCAATCTTTTGGATTCTACTTTTTTTGATCTTGGATTTTCCTTTTTAAGTGTATCCATTTATAGTGGTCACTATTCATACATTTCACAAATATAAATCAGAATTTTTCCATTTGCCATATAGTTACAAAGAAATGAATGTACATATATCATACTTAAAAGAAAGAGGAGCTGCATTTGAAGAAAGATTATTTTACCTACTTTATTACTCAACTTTATTACAAACTTTTCTTGACAGCTTTCTAGACAAAGCATAAATGCCAAATACTGTTATGAGGTCAACTATATAGAGCATTGATTTTCCTGATAAAACAGAAAATAGACCAAGCAAAAAAAAAAAACTATCTGTAGGGGTTCTATTTATGTCCCTCTTAATCTGTGGGTGACTGAAATTATTGACACTTTCTATTCTGATCATGAAAAGTAGCTAGAAAAATGAAATTCACTTTTGTACTCATGACCTGATCTATATTGTCATCTATAAATACATAAATAAATTTCCAAACTACATATTGTGGTTGACATTCAATTTTTGCAATATTTTGCAATTTACATATACATACCAACTCTCATGTAAAGAACTATAAGTATAGGAGTATACTATCAAATAAATATCATATGTCATATCATTCCTACACATTTATATATGCTTCAGAAAAAAATCTTAAATTTGTATTTTTATAACTGTCATTATTTAATAGATACTGGGAAATGTGATCATAATGTAAATACTTTATGATAAAAATTATCTGGTATCAATCAGTGCTTATGAAAACAAATGGAATCATATCAGTGGCAAAATATTTACTTATACAGGATACAAAATTTTCAACTACAGAAGCATAATTGAGTTAAACATAGTGAATAGTTATAGATGCTAGACAATAATTTCTGGCACTAGACACAGGAAGAGGACTGGAAAGCTATATGTATTTTTCAGAGGCCATTAAAAGTGACAGAAACCCTAAAACAGCCTGGCTCCTCTTTAGACTGGAAATGAAGTAGAACTAACAGTTGCTTAACAAGTGATTAATCGTATCTCCTATTTCAAACTGTAATTCTTCTTGCTTATTTGAATAGCCTAGAGAAAATAAAAAAGGGGGTAGTTTTACACACAAAAGGAGACAGTGCTAAAAGTAAAATCTCAATTATAATTACAATTAATATCACTTTTATTCTTGAGACTTAGGAATCAAATTCATGAATGTCTATTTTACTGAGGACTTTTAATCTTGAAGAAATCAAAAATAAACTGAGAATAAAAAATAAGTAATACTTGAATATAGGAAATTCTAAAATCTAAACAGATATGTTTGCCCAAAGTTGACCACTTTGATGTCCCTTCTGTTATGTAAGACTACGTTCCTACCCCACCATCAGTAGACCAGTTGGGTTTGTTTATTAACGCGATCAGTGAGTTGGCCTATGTCAGTTACTCATCCACTAAGTACCCTGACCCTTTCTGCAACTGAAGAACATCGTTAGTTTTGAAGGTGACGTGTAGCTATGGAATAACGAAACATCCCCTTACATCTTGATTGAAAAGTAATCATCTTTGGTTTGTTAATGCCAATTTTTTATTCACTATCAAGTTGATTGCTTATTTTAAAATTCATATGAATGATCCATTGTCTGGATAAAGAGGTTCAACTGCTTTAAAAGTCAACCTAGAGGAATGAAGTTTAAATACATCCATTGTTTTGATGATGGTAGTGGTGATTTGCTTGCTTTTAAAACTTAACCTATTCTGCTTGCATTGTACTAAAATTCCTTATTAGAAATAGCAATAAGTTGGATAAATAGGCCTTTATGTTGCAAAACATTTGTTAGCCATGGCCATTACAGATTTAACTAGGCTGACTTTCTAAGCTTCCTATAAAGAAACAATGTCTGAAAAAATAGATAACATGTTTTTATGATTTTTTTAAAAAAGTCATCTCTAGTAATGAAGTTGGCAAATTCAGGTCACAGAGCCTAGTGATCACAGAGCCTAGTTGTCACAGATTAAATCTGTCCCAGCTTCATTCAGTGTGTCAGGCATTGCTATGCTAGCTTTTGTGGAATTCTAATTTATATCATAAAAAATTGTTTACATTACTCTAGTGGCAGGAGACATGGGAGAATGCAACTGTTCATGGATGGAATGAGACCTAAGGATAGCTCTTCTCCAGAAGCAAAATTGAATCCTAACATAAGGAAGTTCCTATAACGGGTGATAAATGTGGAAGAAAGCAAAGGGAACTAAGGAAAGTTTGAAGTAGAAAGAAGTAAAATTTAAATTTCTACAACACGCCTTAATGATCCAGTGTCTTTATTCTCAAATGCAGTGGTCAAAATGAGAAAAATAAGATGCAGAAAGAATCCAGCTGTGGTATTCATTTTTAACCCAAAGTAAATAATCATTGAGCAGTAGCTTTTCACATATTGCTGGCTTTCACCATCTATATATACAGTTTTAATTAAGAGCATGTTAGAAAGAGCTTGATATAGCTCTTATAGCTAAAGTCAACACCTCTGTGGTTCTGGATTCTTATCCAGTGACTGCTGCTGATTTTTCACACAATAGTATCTAAAAAGACTAAAAATGACCTCTGTAACTTATAGAATCTTATTTTCAGAAATGTCATAGAATCTATTAAGTAGTAATTACTTAAAATAGCTTATGGTCTACATAATTAACCTTATTCAATGCATGAAAGACTGTCAACACTTTTCGATTTGTACTCTTAGAAGTCCATAACATTTAACTGTGGGTTTAAAGTTTATCAGTTTGTCTGTTACTCTATTTCTTCTACAATGATTACTACATTTAAAAAAAAGTAAATGATCTAAAAAACAGTATAAAATACATACTATATAATAAAAGCCTTCAAACATTAAGCAACTCTCCTAAATACAGTTTGGCAGTACTAGTTTTTTTCTTCATTTAGGCTCATTCAATATTTTTTAAATTTATTTTTAAAGGAAAGATACAGGCAGGAATGAAGGCGAGAAGGTAGTCAGGCAGGCAGGCAGGCAGAGAAAGAGGCAGCACTCTTCATTTTTATTTAGCAATTCACATTGGTAGTTTTCTGCCAGACCTGTGACTCAAATCCAGGAGTATGTGGCCTTGTGCTCCTTCAAAGTGACTGATCTAACCACTGCTCCTCCAAGTTGTGCCTCAATATTTATTGAGCAACTTTTATGTGTCTGTCAGAACCCCCACAAAAGCAAGCCTTAGACCAGGGATTAAAGTTTAACTATCAGGACAGTGAATTGCCTCTGGCTTCAGCACCTCGTCTTGGAATGACTCGAGATCGATAAGGTAAGCTGATGAACGAGTTCGACTTGTGGAACCTGTAGTATGTGACTAGCACAACCCTTACCAAGAAACAAAAGAATGACATCAGTTGAAGAAGACCACCAATAACTTCAAAGGACAATGTCACCTTGGCCAATGAGGAACTGAAACCTGGTCTGCAGACTTTCTCTCTCCATCCCCCCCTTCTTCACCACGTGGGATTTTCCCTTAAAAACTCAGGCCACTGGCAAGGCCTCGAGTCAGCCTCCTCACTAATGGGGTCTTAGCCTCCTGGCTGGCTCCATCCTCTCTCTCTCTGCTCCCCACTAATGGACCCCAACTTGCTTACTCGATGCACTTGTCTGGTATGTGGAGCGACCCTGAACCCGCAGAGTATGGACCTCCCTTGGTCAGTTCCATCCCTTTACCCTCTGATTAAACCTCTACTTGCTCACTAGCCTAACTGCAATGGGTTTTTTGAACGACCCGAAAACCCACAGTGTCTAGCCCCAAGTGAAATGTTGGTGATAAAGTTCTAAAGAAATAAATCTTTTGCCCCAAAGATCCACAAAAGCTCATGCATGTATGTGTGTGAGACTGAGGTATGTGTATATATTCATGCATACTATTGAGATTTATAATAAATATATATTTGATCTTCATCCCCATTTCCTTGAGTTCCTAAAACCCTTGGAATATCCTAAATTATGGGAGCTACAAATTTGTATTTTGTTATGTTTATGAGGCAACTTTTGGATTCCATCTAGGATGAAATCCATTTGTCAGAACAACCAACCATGTGATTACACTTTTGAGGAAGAGAGAGCTTGGAGGTTCAAGCAATCGCCAAATATAAATAGTTTAGTTAATTGTTTCTATGTTAGGAAGCCTCCATAAAAATCAAAAAGGACAGAGTTCAGAGAGCTTCCAGGTTGGTAAACATGTGGAGATTTGCTGAGAATCGTAGGCCTGGAGAGAACAAGCAACCTCTACTCTCGCCCTGCCCATATACCTTGCTCTATACATCTCTCCCATCTGACTGTTCCTGAATTATATTTTTTTTCATATAAATTGGTAACCTAATAGGTAAAATATTTCTGAGTTCTTTGAGCCACTCTAGCAAATTAATGGAACCCAATAAGGGGGTCATGAGAACCTTTAATTTATAATCATTGGTTTTAATTACAAGTAACAGTCTGGACTTCTAACATCTGAAGTCCAAGGAACAAGTCATGGAAGCCTCCTATGGATAGCTGGTCTGTGAGTAGCACACAGGTAACACATAGCATTATGACTGGAGTTTGACAAGAGTTGGGGGTAAGACAGAGTCTTGTAGGAGAGAACACTTAACCTGTGAAATCTGATGCTTTCTTGGTAGTGAGAGAATTCAGCTGAATTGTAGTACACCCAGTTGAACTGTCCCAAGAATTGCTCCTGAGTGTGAATAATTACTTTTGAGTGTAACTCTGATCTCTATGGTAGAAATGAGTGCAGAACTTTTTTGTGTGACTTTGAGGGGACAATTATTCTTGCAATATAGCAATACAATGCAGAACAGTGCTGAAAAGTAGAAAGTGCACAATGAAATATTATAATACAAGATCTTACTTCAATCTGTGTACTTCCAAAGTGACTACAATAATTTATTTGCCTGATAATGCTGTCTTGACTTTTTGTACTTTATTAAAGCAACACTGAAATATAAAATTTCACAGGTTTCAATTGCAAAATATTATAAATTAACATTTGTATGTACATTAAACTTATCAGTTCAATTCTACAAATTAACTTTGGCCGCAACTGATTTAGGTAAACTTTTGTCTTGCATATCCCTCTATGCTTCCTTTAAATGATTTAGTGCATCACCTTCTGATATCTCCTCTAATCATAATCCAGTACTACATAGTACCTGGACTGAGCCCATACTCCTGACTTTCTTAGTTAGCTGAGGTCACAAATCCTTTTTTGCTACTGGTGGAAGTGCTGAAAGTTTTAGTAGTCAATGTAATGTATTTGGTAATGTCTTAATTCTTAAAAAAGAGTAACAAAGAAACCAGGAAACACAGAGGTGGGTGGAGATAATTTCTGGCAAAATAGAATCTTTATGTTCCCCTCAACAGAGCAAAGGAAGTTGCCAATTCTATTCACAAATGTGACCAACCTTAAACTAACCATTTGCTCTTTCCAGTAATCATAGAATTATACCTCTGAAAAACACACTCAGTTTTCTTTGGTCTTATCACTTTTGTGAGGCATTTTTTCCACTTAATCCAAAAGAGATCCCATTTCAGAAGAACATTTATGTGTTACTTTTCCTTCCGGAGGAAATTTTTTCTTGTCTTTATGGTGATCTGCAGTTTTAATATTCAAAAGATAAGTTCTGATCTATTTATTAAGGCTTACTATATACATTTTTCTACATATAAGCTTAAAAGAAGGCAATGTTTGTGGCAATCGATTAATCTTGACACATTTAAGAATTACTTAGGGAATCTAGAATATATATAACTGCAAAGAAAATGTAATTGTGACTTAGAAAACAGCATTCCTTTACACTTGTTTAATGTGGAATGGGTTTTCTTAAGCCAAGAGGTCCTTAGGATTAAAGCTTGAAAACATGTCATCACAAACTTATTCTTCTAACATTTATTATATAAGCAAATATCTATAAAATTATATAAATATTACCACTGGGTTTATTTATTTATTTATTTTTTTGGCTTGGGTATGAAGGCAGAATGGGAGGTAATGAGAAATGTTTATAAAAATTAACTACCAACTATGTTAAAGCTAGAGTCCAAAATCCAAATAATGTTCAAGGTAGAATAAGTGTATTTTGCTTTTTAATCCACTCATATCCTCAAAGTAATCAGTAAGATATTCTGTAATAAATAAATGAATTTAAGAAAGACTTTAAGTTCAACTTGGGTTCTGAAAGGTTAGCTTCCTAAACATTTTTCTATTTTTAATTTTTTTTTTTTTTTTTTACATAAAGGTAGCAACTTCAGTTCAGGAGTAGGCATGTAGCTTAGCCAGCAGAGACTCCATTTTTTGTTTCTTAATATAGTTACTGCTAATATTAAAAGAAGATGTAGTTATCAAAAGTTTACCCTGAAAAGTGTGTCGCTTTATTAAGAATATAAATGTATCAAGGGATCTGGATAGTGTACAAATGCTCAAGATAACATGGATCAAAAGTGAAAAAAAATTTAAAAAAGGACAGTAGACATGGAAATCATTTTGCCTATAATGGAGCTCTGTAATGATTTAACAAATTATGATAGAAGATGTAATACAGTTATATAATATATAATATATAATCTAATTATATATAACTAATATATCATAAGAATTATATATTATAATAGTGGAAATAATTTAGAATAGGCTAAAACCAGAGGGAGAAAGTTGGGAAGCTAGGGGATAAAGCAAGATAGAAACTAGCACACTGAGTAATGTTCAAAACCTTAAAAAGAATAATTTTGTAACTATATACAAAAAATGATGCTTGATTATTTTTCTAGATTCACTAACTTCAGATAAAAATACATTGGGAAAAAATTATAGTTCTGTTTCTGTGGAGAAAACTTTCATGAATTTATTTTCTAAATGCAGCAATCATTTGTAAAACAAAGTTTTTTTTTCTATGAAAAAATTACTTTAAAAAGTAAATTTTAGAAGTTTTCTATAATGAACTGCAATAGAGCAGGTCTTGATTTGTTCTTAGTCACTTGACAGTATTTTCTGAGGAAAATTTCTACTATTTTTTTCTAAGCAAGATGAAAATTTTGTTAAACAATTATTCAAATCTTTATTTTGTAGCAGGACATGTGCTGACATCAGAGGCTAGAGTAGGAAACATGAAACACAGCTGCTTGTGGAGTCCTCTTAGAGTTTATAATCTCATACAGGAGCAAGGAAAACAAATTGGGGAATAAACAGTTTAATGACAACTAATGGTAAGTACAAAGATCAAATAAATCCTGAGTGACATGATTAGAAAGTAACTTGAGTAAGGGAATGAAAAAATTAAATCTTCGGAAAAACCAACAAGCAAAAAACCATGAATACAGCTTAGCTGTGGATGTCGGTGCTTTGAGTGACCACAGGGTTCAAGTGGCTGCCCCTAGCAGAGCACCAGTTCAAGGCCGTGCATACCTCATAGTGTATACAGAGCAAATAAGGCTCACACAAGCAGGCAAGATAAAATGCAAGGAGAATAAAAAAAGAAGACTAAAATCTTTAAAGGTAAGGGGAAACCAAAAGCAGCATGTCTTATGCAAAATGTATTTGTTGGGTATTACATTACAGGCAGGGAGAGTCCAAAGGTCCCCTCCTGCCATGCCTAACAATGCAGAGAAATAGCAAGGGCACTGTAAACAGGCTGCCAGAAAGCAAAACCTGGGACAAAATAACGACTAGCATAAACCTGTTCTTTTCAAACTTAACAGTATATTGTTTAGTGAGACAGACATTTTGCTTAGAATTCAATTCACAGTTGACATATTTATGTGTTTTATCCTCAGTGAAAGCAGATCTGAGAATTTAGTTGTTTATTAAAATTAATATAGTTTCAGCCATGCTAATTGCAGAAAAACCCAGTTTTGTGACTACACTTAAGGTCTCCATCTTGGTATTATCTGTAGCCAAATATTTAAGACAATCTACATTTGTCTCAGGTAGAGACAACCACCAATGATTTGATGGGCACATTCCTGTTTCTGTGCAAGTGGAATAGAGGAGGAGAGACACCAAATCTTTGTTAACAGAGAGCACATTGACTCTACTAGAAAATTCCTGTAAATAAAGTGGAGTGTTCTCAGAGAAAGTATATAGAGATAGAAAACTAAAAACAAACCTGAATAGGGGATTTCTTTTTTCTCTAAACCCCAGTCTCTCTTCTTTGGTACAGTGATGTGATAAAAATCATCTTCATGTCTTAGATAGTATACCACCACAATGTGAACACAAGACAAGCATTGGAATGAAAGCAGCTCATTTCCCAGGTGACTCAGAAAGCACTGGTTAGGAATAAGGAGGTGAGGAAGGAAAGGGAAAGTGGCCAATAAATAATATATTATGGAAGAGGGGATTGCTGTGAGCACCTGGGGAACTAGAGGAAATGATGCAGAACCTGTGCAGAACTGCTCTATTCAAGAGTGAAGGAGCTGGACTACTGACCCACTAATTCCCACCAGTCATTGTGTGAAAGTTATTTCCAGGAATATTACGTGTCTACCACTTCAGTCTGCCCTCCATAATCCTCAGGGAGTTCTTATGGCCAAAGGAAACTTTCAGGCAAAGAGTCACAGAAGCCTACAACGGAAGCTCTCAGGAATAGAGAGCACCAAGGGAAATGGTGGGTAGGACACCAACAATGTCTACCACACTTACCTATTAAGATCTAATAAACTATATCAAATTGTGGTGGAAACCACATATAAATATATAAACCATATAAATTGATAGTAAATCTAAATGTTACTTCTATGTAAATATGGCTCTGACTTCAGAATTGGGAGACTGGATACTTCTGAGTTCAGGCATTTTTATGGTAACATCATTTCTCTAAGTTTGCATTGTAGAGTATTATTAACTTTCTTAAATTAACTATAAGCACATTAAATGAGAGGAGAGAATGCATCTAGTATGATGCTTAACACACAATGGAATTTCAATAAATTTTAACCCTCTCTCCCTGTCTCATTTCTTATTTAAATAATAATTGTATCTGGATCTACCTAGAATTTTCCATATATCAGCTCAGTTCATTAAAATAGTTTATTAAACTGGCTCGTACCATGAAACCACAGAAAATACAAATAACATACTCATTTTACATAACAATTATGAGCACTAGTCCTGACAGGCATAGTGATAAACTTAAAAGATAATGAGAGCAAAATCTCTGTCCTCAAAATATTATAGGAAAAAAAAGATTATATACAGGCAAAGCCATCTGATACAAAACATTCTTCTTAATGATCATCACTTTTTGTATATCACTATTATTTGATTATCACCATTATTTGAAAATTGTCATGAATTTCAAAGCTGTTGCTGTGGTTATCCATTACAGCAGTCTGGGTGTTTCATACTATAGTTCACATTCTTGATTAAAATAAAACAAAAACCTAACGAGCAAAAATAAAGACAATTTAGAATTACCCAGGACAAATGGTTCCATTTGCAATGGACCATATGCAATACTAATATATGATTGCACTTCTGGGCAATCGTGCTATGGCTTTTATTAGTAAGAATTAAAATTATAGAGAGACAACAAAGAGCTCTTTGTGGTCCCTTCTCAGGTTGAAAATTCTATGAAGTATGACTTTCAATGTAAATGGCAAGTTTAAGAAAAATATAAATTTAAATATAAACAACTAGCTTTCCTTGAATATGCTTAAAGTAAAAGAATTCATAACAGTAAATGAAATGCTAATGCTGACCAAATTGTTACTTTAGGAAGGCTGCCTGGTCAGCAGGAAACAATTTGGTCCTTTCTGCATTAGCACCAAGGCCAACACTCCACAGATAGTGTGTTGAAAGATATTATGCTTAATGGGGGAAAAGTTACTAAACTTGGAAAATAAGCAGCACATTGCATTAAAAAGTAATTATAAAGCACTTGGGAGACTGCTTGTACTATATATAAACGGTTGCAATGAACACCAACTTCTAAAAAGCACTTCTGAGAATAAACAGCACAACCCAAGTGGAGCATGACACAGGCTGATATCTGAGTAGTTAAGTCATGAACTGACCCATCACAAGGGTTAGTTAAATGTTTGGAATGAAATAGTAATGGTTTTGCTTATTTATGAATAGTTCCTCAGTAATCTTCACCTTTAATTCAATAAAAAAAGATATTATGTAAGTGAATTAGGAGAATGACTCCCTTTAAATTCCCCAGTGACTTTTTTAAAATCAATGCTTCATTAAGTAGTTCATGTGCAAGCTGTGTAAACTTTACCTAATTAGCTTATTTACATTAATCTGCATAATACACAGTGAATTTTTACCAAAGAATGTGTTCTTAAAGTATTCAATTGATTCTGTTTAATCACCACAATATATATTTTTTAAACTTGAAGAATTTGTCACATGTATTTTAAAACACACTATCACCATTCCCTAAAGAGAAAGAAAAATAAATATATGCTCAGTGTTGAGCAGACACTTTTAAAATCCCTTGCTAGATCTCAAAGGAATATTATTGTATACTAGTCTAAGTGCCAAGGAAAAGGAAATGATGGATGGTGGATTAAGCAAACACTACCTCAGTGTCAATAATGATTCCCCCTCCCACATAGAAACTGCATATTTCAAGGAATGCTTTGAAGGTTGGTAGTAATTTGTTCAAAGATAGGTTTCAAATTTAATAAGATCCATCCTCAAAATTTTTTAAGAAAATTAAAAGAACAAGCTTTTCTCTTTGTAAATTTCTTAGCAGCTCAAATCTAAACCACAGTTTCAAGGAACTGCTATTTTAAAAAGTAATTCAAGGTAAAATGTGATACCCAAAGACATTTAATTGGCTTCATGTCAGGTTACATGCAGATTTGAGCCATTTAGCGAAGCTTAAAAATTATAATAGATTTGCTCTATGTATATCAAACAGGTACTATAAGTGCTTCTTTAAGACCTGAATTCTTTATATAATGTACTTTTAATTCCATTAATAGGGGTTTTGGGGGAACAATGTTATGTACTATCGGACTGGTTCATAATCTCCACATTTCGAAACTTTCAAATCTATTTGGAAGATGGAAAAGTACAAGGGAGAACTGAACCAAATGTCTTCTGAGTTTTCTTTACTATTTCAGTCATATGTTTTCTGCTGCTTCCTAGGGCAATAGGGCAATGTTGCCAGGTGCAATGGTAGTCAATCTAGTTTAAAAATCCCTAAAGTCTAATACTCTTCCCAATATTTAAAAGAGTACTTGCCAATAATTGGAGACAAAAACACAGGAAGAGGCAGTAAAATCTCTGGACAGCTAAATAAGCTAGGGGCAACTGATAAATCCTCATATTTATTCATTCAACAAGCTTTATTGACCTCTTTCATATGTTAAGAAGCATGCTGAAAGAGTATTTAGAAACATTAACAAGACATTTCTCTCTCCTGTTAACTTCTGCTAGAGTAGATGAGAAAGAAAATGGAACTTCATATACTTAGTGCTTTGATGGAGAAGTGATTCTAAATTGTAAATAAGATTGGTGCAAGAGCAAATACAAAAACACATGATTCTGTAAAGCTAAACCAAGCAAATAAATTTTTCCAAAAATTTAATAACTGCCCTAGAATGCCACAAATGAATTTAAACTGATGTGGCCCATACTATTTGAGCAACATTGCAAAAGTGCTAAGTCTTTCCCTTTTGGTTGCAGGGTTGTGAGATGATCTAGGTAACCAGGTAAGCAATAACCTGTTGTTCCAAGCTGTATCCTGGGGTACCATCGTCTGTAATTTGGGCTGGAAATTCTCTATCTTTTGAGATATGGCCAGGGTAGACTATAAGGAAGATATTAAAATAGTAAATACTATTACTAAGTAAAGGATAAGCTTATTCATTGCTATTTATTACTCAGTGAGGCAGTAATGATTAGAAATGACTATATTTTCAGATCTTATATCATTTCATTAATTTGTTCACTAAAACTTCATTTTTAGAATTTGATTGAATCCATATTGTTGAGTCAGTTATATTCCAGGCCACATCATAGTTAAAAATCTGTCCATGTCCCCAACTACACAGAATCAAACTTCCATTATTATTCTCTCAATTTTGAAAGAATGAGTTTGTCTACATCATTATGTATTCTTTAAAAGCTACAAAGAACTGATGTATTTTTAATAATCCCAGAAAACAATATATTGAGTTGAATGTCATTGTTTGGATTACATTGAAATATTCTGGGAACATAAGGGCAGGTAAATTGGGTAAGAGAGTTGTATAGTGAAGAACAGAATGGAATCCTTAGTAGTAACTTTGTATAGACAATTTTGTTTATAATGATGTATACCTGAAACTTATGTTATACAGTAACATTACTTCCATAAATTATGTTTTAAGTACAATGAATTTTAAGGTCTTTATTTTCCCCTGTGAAAATAACACCTCATTTATTTCAGCTAGGCTCTTTTGATGTGAGGTAATAATTTGGAGTATGAGGCATTAGGAAGAGTGATTTCAATACGTAATAGAAATGAAAATCAGATAACAGATGAAAGGAAGTTCAAGGAGAATGACTCTTCCAAGGTAAGAATGGACTATGTATATTTTGGAGGGCCGAGGACTAGTAAGAGTGGGAAATAAGAATCAAAAAGAGATGAAAATTGAGCAAACTTATTAGGTGCTATATGGACACCGACCCATAAAATAATTTAAATCTTTCAGACGACCATTGCAAAACAATTGAATTTCTCTTTAGTTTCCTTCTCCCCGTCTTATCCTCAAGGTTTATTCATATGGTGTGACAGCAAATAGGACTATTTAAATCTCAGTTCTGCTGCTAATATCATAACCCTGGGTACACTGATTATTATGTATGAATTTCATTTTACTTAACTGTGAAATGCAAACAATAGTAATATAAAACTTGTAAGATAATTATAAGTTTACTTAGGTAAGAAATTAACAGCATCTGGCACATCCTAAGACTTCAAATTACTACGATGTCAATGGAACACTTACCTTAAGCTCTAAATGCAACAGAGGTAGGTTGTTTATTTCATAGCGTACATAATTTAGTAGTGAATTTAACTCAATACTCATAATAAACGTATATAGTCCATTTATCTCATAAAATGATGCTAAAGTATATGACAATGCAAGAATACATAATGCCATCCTCGCTATTAGTAGTTTAGCTTTCTTATCAAAGACATTAGTAAGATAATATTTATGAGAAAATACTTAGGTTTAATAACTAGGATAAGGGATTTGAGTTATAAAAAATTACATTACTCACATAAGGGAACAGAATATATGTGTACACTAAGTATAATTCTGAAGGAAACAAAGTTTTTCATTCTATTCATTGTTTCAAAACAGCATAAATAAGAAAATGATTATATCTGCTAGGATGAACTTTAAGAAATAGGTATTAAAATGATTATCAACTGAGTTCAAAGACATCTTGTCAGTTCTATAAAAACTGAAGTAATTTATTTTTCAAATAAAGAAAATTGAAAAATTGTGATAATTTTTTCCATGCCTTATAATTAACAGAAAATTGAAGTATCTTCTAAAGAAGTTATATGACTAAAAAACTGATGTTTAGTTTTGGGGAGAAGACAGGGAAATATGTTAATATTTAAGAATCTTATGTAGTTTCAGGTTCTCCATTTGTTCCAGAGCAAGACCCATGAAATTAAGTAAAACTTGACCATGGATCAACTATTTCATAAAGAGGACAATAGCTGTTTTAATGTCATTTGATCCAATGTTATTCATTTGTTATTCAGTAAATTGATTTCATTTCATTTACACTTCACAAGAAACTCTTAAAAAATATAAGGTGGAAAAGTAAGCACTTCAAGTTTTATTTACCCATTTATAATTTTCTAAAGAATATTTTTGTTTGCCAACTAAAAGGGAAGTTTAGTCAATATATTAGTTTCATTTTAGTTTAGTTCCATAGAGAGAAATGAAACCTCACACTTGGCAAATATTTTAACATATGAAAATGTTTATTTTAGTACTAAAAAGAAATCAAATGGAATACATAATAGGTAATGAGGTTTCCATTGTCACCAATTTAATTCCTGTCAGAAACCTCTTGTTAATAGGTGTGGTTCTTTGACATATTGGTTTCTCCCCCTTTCTTCAATGCTTCGTTTTATTTATACAGTAAAGTAATAAAACTAGTAAAATATATCAGATTTTAAAAATATTTCTATTGTATGTTTGAAAAACACAAAGTCAAAGACTGATTCAAGCAAATGTCAATACGCAAAAACTTTTTAAAAAACCTCCCCATTCACCAGGGACATCCTTATCAAGAATTTATGTGTCCAAAGTCAGCCCAATTAGTTGACAGGAAGAGCTTAAGAATTAATGTAGGAAAACATTCCTTTACAATCACAGATAACTCCTCAGAGAGATGATGCAGAGATTGGACTTTTATCAAATTATGTTCATGGACTCGGATGCAAAAGGGAGATAAACACCACAAATATATATATACATAGATGTATTTAAGTATATATAAGTAGTGCAAATATATATGTATATGTGTATATGTAAACACACATACACATTTAAGTAGCTTGGCCCAGCTCCTAAATGTTGACAATGTAGAATATTACTGAGAATCCTGTAATAGAAAGTAAAAATGAAGCTAATAATGATTTGCTCAAAAATATATGCAGAATTATTGAAAAACTTTAAACAGAAGGAGGTTAGTAAATCATGCAAATTCATCAATACCCAGGGACAACTGCTTTATGACATGTGATTGAGAAATGAGATTGCATATGTCTACTACCCTGTACTTCAGCTTTACATTTTGATTAAAGTCCTATGAATTCCTTCCATCTTGCCAATGACTTCATATTTCTTTACTATTAATTTGTTTACTCTGTCTTGGAAAGCTGAAGCAAAAAAATCATTATTAATTTTATTATGGGTAAAGCGAAAACTGACATTCTTTTTCTGTTTAAATTAAGAAAAGAAAACTAGTCTTTGGGGAATAGGATTTTTAGCACACTACTCAAGTTCATAGAAGTGTTCTGTTTACAGATTTTAGAGTCTCTTCACATCTGTTGTGGATTTCATCAGTAATTTGTTTATAATTCCTTGTTTTCTGAAACCAAAGGAAAAACTCCCTAAGACTAAAGAATTCTTTAATTTTTGATAAATTATTGGAAACATTTGTGAAGATAAGTAAGTGAGAAGTCTTGAATTGAGATAGTATCTGATATATTAAAGCTTTCCTACAAAAAACAGAATAAAGGAAATTTTCCATTTCACTGTAAGCAACACAAGTCTCTTCACAGTTCTTTCCTATTTTCTCCAGCAGGTCATTATTTGATGCATGTATTTTCTTTCTTGGTTTCTGTAATTCCTTTATCTCACACAAATGCATCTTCAACTTAACTAAATACTAATCAAAGTACTATTTCCTTACCTTTTGATAAAGCTGCCATCTTTATGAAAAGCACACAAACACATTTTAGTTTGATTTTCTCTGTTTTAAAGTCTCTCCCACCAATAACCATAGGAAAAAAAAAGACTAGAATTAAATTAAGTTTGTGAAGATAGTAGATGATGACCTGCTAGGGGTGAGATTCAGACTTCTCCACTGAGCAACTAGAAATTCACCCATTTTCCAGAGGTAGATATCAAGGAAAAGCAGGCACAGTATCTTCAGAAGCAGATGAGGCTTTTGTGATGACTAAGCATAGGTGAAAATGTCCTGATACACAGCTGAACTGCAGATTCAGGACTCGGGATAGGAGCTACAGTGGTGGGGTGGAGCTGCAGGAGGATGAGAATGGGCATGAAGAGCCATTGCAGAAGCAATGAGTAGCCTGCCAAGCAGGACTGGGATGCAGAGGCAGGGGAGACCATTTTGTGCTGAGGTTGAAGGACAGCCAGCACCCCAGGGACTGAGCTGGAGCATATATAGTGAAATTAAACTGGGGGAACCCTATAACTGGAAGATAGCTAAGGAAATTCCCCACCCCCAACCCACCTACCATCATTTTTGTACCAGTCTCAGGATTCACCCATGGGATAGCCTACCTATGGGATATCCCACGCACCAGATATACCACCCACAGGATTAAAGAAAGTAGTTTCCCTGAAGGGACTAAACTTAAATGTTACCTGCTAACACCACACAGTCAGTAGTGTCAGAACTGAAGCCTTATTTCCTATTTCCTATTGTGGGTAAGCGGCAAAGTGATCACCTTACACAATGCCATCACTGCAGGGAAACCAAACCCACAGAAATATAAACAGAATGCCACATAGAACAAAGGGGCACGAAATGCATGAAATGATGGCTCCTATCAAAAACCCAGGGAAAAATCTGAATAAAGCAGTCTATGAAAACTACCTGAAGATGAATTTAGAGAACAGTGATTAACATACTCATGGGAATCAAGAAAACAGAGGAAGTAAAACATATCAAAAAAAATAAAAAAGAAATGAAAAAGGTTATTAAAGAAATGAATAAAATAGCTGAACCTAAGAGCTCAATAGATGGACTCAATACATGGACGAAACCTCCAACAGAATCAATGATCTGGAAGACTGGGCACAGGAACTCACTCAAGCAAAGAAAAATAATGTAGAGAAACGAAGGCAGCATTTGAGACCTTTGGGAACAGCATTCACATTATAAGGGTGCAAATGGAGAAGAGAGATAAAGCAGGGAAGAAACTGTTTTTGAAGAAATAATAGCTGAGAACTTCTCAAACTTGAAGAATAAACAAGCCTCCAGACTCAGGAAGCTCAAAGAGGTCTTAATAAAAGAAACCCAGTAAGAACTACACCTGGACACGTTGTCATCAAAATGTCAAAAATGAATGATGAAGAATCTTAAAAGCAGCCAGAGGAAAACCTGTCACATACAAAGGAGTCCCTGTAAGATTGTCAGAGGATGTCTCAACTTAAATTCTAGAGGCCAGAAGTGAATGGACTGATATATTCAAAGTGCTGAAAGAAAATTATTTTCAATCTAGGATACTATAACCCTATGAGATGATCATTCAGAACTGAAGGATGATAAAAAGCTTTTCTGACTAAGCAAAAGCTAAAGGAATTCATCACCACAAAACCAGTTTTGCGAAAAATATTAAAGGATGCTCTATAAAGCATAAAGAAACCCCACATAAAAATAGTAAAACAGCAAATTTTAAAAGTGAGGAAGAGGAGAGAAAGAAGTGCAGCTAGAATCAGTGGAAGACTAATAGGCTTTCAAATGAAAATAGGAAATAGATATAGAATTGTTAATACTAACTTCAGGGTAATCTCAAAATACATCCCCAGGGAAAAAACAAAGAAGAAAGCAAAAAGGGAAAACAATCAAAACATAGTGACACTCATCAAATCTAAGAAGAGAAAAAGAAGAACAAAGACATTTTCTGGAGCAACATACAGAAAAATTACACAATGACCATAAGTAGCTACATGTCAATCATCACTTTAAAAGTTAATGGACTGAAATCACCAGTCAAGCAATTCAGAGTGATTGAATGGATTAAAAATCATAACTCAAATTTCTGCTGCATTCAGGAAACCCACCTTCTTCCAAAAGTTAAACAAAAGCTCAAAGTCAGTGGTTGAAAGACAATCCTACAGCTGAATGGCAACCACAAAAGAGCATAAACAGCTATACTCATACTGAATAAAATAGACTTCCATCTAAAGAGCATAACAACAGAGAGAAATGGACATTATATAGTGATTAAAGGGCCAATCCGGCCAGAAGACATAATGCTTACCAACCAAATGCTTATGCACCAAATGAAGGCATATCAAAATATATTAAAGAAGTATTATTAGGTAGAACAAGAGGTATCAACAGCAACACAATAATAACGTGAGACTTCAACACTCCACTTACAACAATGGACAGATCAAACACAGAAAATTAACAGGGAAACATCTCTCTATAGGACCATCTAGAACAAATAAGTCTAATAGACATATACCAAACACTTCACCCAAAAACTACGGAATTCACTTTCTTCTTAAGTGAACATGGAACATTTTCAAGAAAGATCATATAATGAGGCACAAACACATCTCAAAAAAATTACAAAGACTTTAATAATACCAAGGATCTTCTCTGACCACAAAGGCTTAAAACTAGAAATCAATCACAAAAAGAAATATGGGCAACCTCAAATGAATTGGAAACAAGCAATATGCTTCTGAATGACGCGCATAAAAGAGGAAATCAAAGAAGAAATTAAAAATACTTAGAGACAAATGGGAATGAAGACACGTGCTACCAGAATCCATGGGACGCAGTAAAAGCAGTACTAAGAGGAAAGTTGACCACAGTGCAGGCCAACCTCAAGAAACAAGAAAAATCACAAATAAGCAACCCAATTCTACATTAAAAACAATTAGAGAAAGAGATGAAAGCCAAAATCAGCAGAAAGGACACAATCAAACTCCGAGCTGAAATAAATGAAACAGAAAACAAAAAGACAATTCAGAAGATCAATGAAACCAAAAGCTGGTTCTTTGAAAATAATAAACAAAATTGACAAACCATTGGCTAGAATCCAAAGAAGAGAAAACACTCCTAACTTGAATCAGAAATGAAAGGGAGAAATTACGACAGATTCAAAGCATCATAAGGGACTACTGTGAACAGTTCTATGTCAATAAAGTGGACAATCTTGAGGACATGGACAGATTTTTATAAAAATAGTCTTCCAAGACTGAAACTGAAAGAACTAGAAAACCTGAACAGAACAATAAAAGAAATGGAAGACTCCCTAAAAATAAAATCCACAACCAGATGGCTTTTCTAATGGGTTTTAACAAACTTTCAGAGAAGAATTAACACCTCTTATTCTCAAATTCTTTCAAAATCCTGAAGAACAGGGAATACTCCCAAATACTTTTTATGAGTCTAACCACAGTGATAGTGATACCAAAAGCTGATAGAAATGTCACCAAGAAAGAAAATCACAGACTCTTATCTCTAATGAGCTTAGTTGCAAAAATTCTCAACATTAGCATTCTCTAACATTAGCAAACTGACTATGCATTAAAAAGATCATCATGACTAAGTGGGAGTCATCCCAGCATGCAAGGATAGTTCAACATACGTAAATCCATTAATGCAATACACCACATCAACAAGAGCAAAGATAATAACAGAATACAGAGAGAACTTTTGACAAGAACCAATACCCATTTATGATAAAAAAAAAAAAAAAAACTCCAAAAATGGGAATAGAAGGTGCATACCTCAACATAATGATCATATACAAAAAAAACCCACAACCACTATCATAGTTTATGGTGAAAAATTGAAAGCATTTCTTCTAAGGTCAGAAACAGGGCAAGGCTGTCCACTCTCACCACTACTATTTAATATCATAGTGGAGGTCTTAGCCTGGGCAATTAGGCCAGAAAAGGAAATAGAAGGAATTCAAATGGGAAAAGAGGAATTACAACTATCATAATTTGTTAATGACATGATTATATGTATTGAAAACCTCCAGCACTCTGTCATTAAACCTCTAGAACTCATCAAGTAATATAGTAAAGTGGCAGGCTACAAAATCAATGTCAAAAATCCAGTGAATTTTTATATGTAAACAAGACACTTGAGAAAATTAAATGAAAATTGCACCATTTAAAAGGGAAGATAAAAGAATAAAATACCTGAGCATACACTTGAAAAAGGAAATAAAAGACATGAATAATGAAAATTACAAGTCCTTCTTAAAGTAGAAATAGAGGACACAAATGAATGGAAAAATATTCCCTGCTCATGGCTGGGAAAAATCAACATTATTAAAATGATCATTTTATCCAAAGCAATATTTAGATGTAATGCAATCCCCATTAAAATTCCATGACTTTTTCCAGGAAAGAACAAAAACATCTTAAAATATGTATGGAACAACAAAAGGCCCCCAAATAGCCAAAGCAATTATTAGAAAAAATAATGAATCTGGAATGATTACACTCTAAGGCACTGTGCTATGTTATAAAGCTAAAGGGATCAAAACAGTACGATGCTAAAATAACAGAGGCACAGAGCAGTGGAATAGAACTGAATCACCGGAAACTGACCCACTCAATACAGTCAGTTAATCTATGACAAAGGTACTAAAAGCATCTGATGAAGAAAGGAAAATCTCTTCAATAAATGATGTTGGGAAAACTGGACAGCCACATTCAAAAGAATGAAGCTAGATTACTAACATCATTCACAAAAATTAACTCAAAATGGACTAGAGACTTGTACATAAGACTGGAAACCATTAAATTCTGGGAGGACAACAAAGGAAAGACTTTCCCTGACATTTGATGTAGAGACATCTTTGGGGACTCAACACAAGCATCAAGGGAAACAAAAAGAAAAAGAAGCAAATAGGAACTACATCAAAGTGAAAAGCTTCTTCACAGTGAAATAAATCAAAACCAAAAGGCAACCTACTAACTGGGAGAAGATATTTGCATTTCATATTTCTGACAAGGACTTAATATCTAAAATTTGTATATTTTACAGGTTTAGAACTCATAAAAAATAGAAAATCAGGTAGTCCAATCAAATATTGGGAAGAGGAATAAGAGAGACATTTTTTTCTGAAGAAGATAATCAGATGGTCAACAAGCATGTGAAAAGATATTTCTACTTGCTGGCTATCAAGGAAATGCGAATCAAAATAATTGCGATGTCACATCGCACCTGAAAGACTGGCTATTATGCAGAAGTCTGGAAACAACAAACGTTGGCAAGGATGTGCAGAAAAGGGAATGCTTTTACACCATTGGTGGGAGTGCAAATTGATGCAACCACTATGGAAAACAATATAGAAATTCCTCAAAAAGTTGAAGATGGAAATCCCATATGATCCCACCACTCTACTACTAGGTATTCACCCGAATGATACAAAAACACTAATTCACAGAGATTTCTTCATCCCCATATTTATTGCAGTCTTATTCACAATAGCTAAGAATTGGAATCTACCTAAGTGCCCAACGTCAAATGAATGGATCAAAAAGATGTACTATATACACACAATGGAATACTATGAAGACTTTAGAATAAATAAAATCTTGTCATTAGAATCAACATTGATGGACCTAGAGACGATTTTGCTAAGTTAAATACGTCAAAAGAAAAAAGTTATATTCCAGATGACTTCAATCATAGGTGGAACATAAACAGACAAAACTAAGGAACAGATGAAGCAAAACCAATCCTTGGACACTTGCCATAAAACTGATGTTACCAATAGGGAATGGGAACTTTGGGGGTGGGCAAATGGTGGTAGAACCCACTGGACAACTTTGATTGGTGATTTGGTGAAGGGCAGGATGTGTTGACATTTATCTATGGAGTGGAGAGCCTATATATATATGGTTATTTTAATGTATAGAATAAGTTACTACAATTAAAAATATATTTAAAAATAAATGAGTGAGAGATTGAAATCTATAGATTTTTAATAAAGTTCTAATTTGATCTGTTTTCATCCTGATTTAGCTCAATTCTAGTTGTAGCACATTTCCCATGAAGCAAATACTGGTGCACATTACATAGCAATTTAGGAAACTGTTTATGCTGCTCATGCAGGTTTAATTTTCATTATCTTCTTGGCACTTTAAAAATTTAAACTTATTTAAAACAGTTTTAGGTTCAAATCAAATACATTGTAAGTTACAGAGTTTGCTTATATACTTCCTATGCCCACACATACATACCCTCTCCATCATCTACACAACCCAGCCAAGAGTGGTGCATTTGTGATCATTAATGAGCCTACATTAATGCATCATGACACAGAGGTCAGAGTTTTAACTTTCTTATATTCTTCCCAGGTATGGAGCCTTTAATGATTCCAAAAGAATTTATAACCTACAGTTTTGTTGTTTTTCTATACTTGAGTTGTACCAATGAATACTCTGCTACCTCATAAATTTAACTCATTCCAAATCTGACCTTTGTCTTGTCTTTCATATTAGTGTTAGTGTCACTTTTTCAAAAGTATATTTCATGGAACTAGTGTTATCTGAGATTTCAATAGGCTATTGTGGTGGAACATATGAAGAGACATTGTTTATAATATTGGCTAGTAGCATTAGCTTCTAAAATAATTCTAATAGACACAAAATTAAAATTCTGTAATAATCTTCAAGTAAGAAATGGTGTTTTATATCTGAAATAAACCAAAGCCATGTAAGTACCACATGCAAATCTGTACATTGACCCAAGTATAGTATTACAAATAAATTTACACTGAGATGCATCATTGGTTAGATAATTGTTATTTCTATTTTATGAGATATTTGTGTTAAAATTCCATGTTTATTAAAAGTTACATATTATATAAATCTATGTCCATTGGATCTAATTAAAGAGAACAATTTTAATCCAGCTTTAACTGGATTTTAAATTTTTACTGGTATTTATTCCATTTCACAAGTTTTTTCTATCATTTTTTTCATATACTCCAGTTTTTTAAAGGGTGTAACAAATAACTTAAAATACTTTTTAAATATTTAACTTAAAATTATAGTAAAATAGCCAGGATGCTGCTATTTTAATGTCTTACTTTTACAGCTGGCTTTTTGGGAATCGGTCTCCTACTTCTGCCTCCTGATTCATTGTTCTCTATACCATTCATAGTCCAAGTAATTTTCATTAACATTGATCTAGTTACATTACAATTTTTTTTCAGTTTGTTCCTAATTCCCTATTGCCTATAACAAGATTCCTCCCTGCTTCCCTCTCAATCTGTAGTTTCCATATCAGAGAACTGTATAGATTTAAATTAGGGTTTGCATAATCCTCAATATTATATGCAATATATTTATGCAGGCATATTCTTGCTTATTTGAGGAAATTCAAGGGCTTCATCAGATTCTAAAAGATCTAGTTCCCTAAAAAGTATGAAAACACTGTCCTACTATATGAAGTCTCAGTTCTCTTACCTGATATGCAGGGATACCTTTACTATGAACTCAGTCTTCCAACTCCAAATTATTCCCCATCCCATTGCATATATATGCTTGAAGAGAAGATGGAGAAAGCAAGAAAAGAGATTTTTCACAAAGCTCCCTGAAAAACACATAGCCCAGTTGACAGCTTTATATTGGTCTAGTAAAACCCATTTCAGATTTTTTATTTTCAAATTATTGCTTAAGCCATAAAATTTGTGGCAATTTGCTAGAGCAAGAAAAGGAAACATGTGTCTTATATTTTCTATAATTAAAATATAATTAAGAACCACCTCCATATTTAAAAAAAAGAGGCTCCAATACAAGTTGAATTTTGCTCTTCTGTGTTAAGTTGAAGTCCTAAATCCCAGCACCTGAGAATGTGACCTTATTTGGATATATCATTGTTTCAGGTATAATTAGTTAAAATGAAGTCATATTGAATGAGAGTGGCACCTTACTTCAATAGGACTAGTGTGATTTTAAGAGGAAATGAAAAAGAGAAAAGTGCCTTGCAATAGTAGAGACTGATATTGGAATAATTTATCTGCATGTCAAGAATTGCAAGAATTGTGGGCAAATATTGGCATCTGGAAGAGGCAAGGGAGGATTTCCTTTGTAGGCTTCAGAAGGGATCATGGTCCAGGCAATATCTTAATTTCAGACTTCTAGCCTCCAAAATCATGAGACAATATATTTCTGTTTACTAAGTCAACCAATTTATGGTTTGTTATGGCAGTGCTTCACTAGGAGAACAAATACAAGTATCTCATGCCTGAATTCTGGTTCCAGAATGTTATTGCAAATTCAATCTAGAAATATTTCTCACGATCATTCTGAAAATAAAATTTAATTTTTCTTCATATTGTTGTGTCACTTGCTACATTTATCACAGCACAGATTTGAAACACAAAATTTTGAATTTTCAGCTGGTCAAAGAGTGAATAACTGGACTCAGACAGCTGATTCTAATCATGTGTCAGTGAACTGTTTGAAACTCCAAAGTAAACCCAAATGAAAGAAGACAGGTTAAGCATTCTAACAATTGAGTTATTTTAGTGAAAAAAAATAAATTTTATTTTATTGGAAAACTAAAGGCATCAATGAATTGTATCAAAGTTGGAATAAACAATGACATTTTAACCACAAAATACATACTTTTTCTTTAAAAAATCCAAATTACTCCAAAAAGTTTTGACCAAAATTTTGGTTGTATGCCTATTTCTGAATATAATTGTTTAATTTAAA
This sequence comes from Solenodon paradoxus, assembly GCA_004363575.1. Classification (NCBI taxonomy): domain Eukaryota; kingdom Metazoa; phylum Chordata; class Mammalia; order Eulipotyphla; family Solenodontidae; genus Solenodon; species Solenodon paradoxus. Next base: position 1,377,598 of record RJWH01000122.1, read on the forward strand.
ATTGATTTAAAGAACTGTTATCAATAGCACAATAAGGCTATCTTCCTAAATCACTATATCCCCAGAGTTCATAAATATAAGTCGATTTTATACTTTTGGTTTAGTAATTAATCATGAACTATTTTATTAAATCTCCTATACTGAGCTCTTGTTTTTTATATTGTAAAAATTCCTTAAGTGACTATCTAAATAATAGGTATCATGAAGCACTAAGCAATTCTTCAATCTTAATAACCCTGTTACCTACTTCAGGCACTCCATAGTCAGCTATTCACAATCCAAATACCGAAAATCTTTATAAAATCATTCATTCCTTTTCGTACTGACATTGATGTGTTTTTTTAACAAGAGCCTAAGGGGGGGAAAAATAATAATAGAAATAAATGCATTCTGTTTTATCTTAATATTTAAAATCAAAATTAGAAGCAATGTTGTATTTCTTGGTTTTGTAAGTGGACTAAAGGTTATTGGAAATACTCCTTTTAAGAAACTTTTGACCAGATGCTTTTAAAACCTTTTCAATTAGGAAATACTGATGTATTATATCAGATGAAAGCCCTAGCTGACGTAATAAAATAGTACTGTCTTGGTAAGCCAAGTTTAAATACATAGATTAATTAAGTTCTGTTAGTGATTATTTATTTTATTATTGTACTACCATATTTGTTTGAACATTATAATGTGTTTTTAATGTACATTTGCCAAGATTTAAGCCATAGTACCACATCAAAACTGAGTTAACATTAAATGGATGATGTGGCAATTAAAAAAAAATTATGGATCTGATTAAGACATCTTTCAAATAAATCCAAACATGTGGTATCTTTAAACTATGCCTGAAAATCAGTGTTTACAATGTTTTTGCTGATAGATCCTCCAAACCAAACAAAACTTTTCTGAAACTTTGCAAAGCAATTCAACAAAAAACTTTAGCAAATTTAGAATATTCATTATCCTATTTAAATTTACTTACAAATGGTATGTTTTCTTTTTCCACTAAGGAATTGAAAATTTCCATACAGTTATTAGTTTGCTAGGACTGCCATAACAAAATACCACAGACTGGGTAAATTAAACAGATATTTATTTTCTCATAGTTCTGGAGTCTAGCGGTCTTAAATTAAGGTTGGTTTCTTCAGAACTGTGAGAGGAGTAGTAGGTTCCAGGACTCTATTCAACTTATAGATAACCGTTCTCTACCTTTATCCTCTCATTGTCATCCCTATGTGTTTGTGTAAAAATGTCTCCTCCTTATGAGAATACAAGTCAAATTAGATTAGAGCCCACCCTACTAAATTTATTTTAATTTAAGCATTTTTGCAAATAACCTATTTCCAGATATGGTCATATTCTGAGGCAGTGAATGTCAGGACATTGATATAGATTTGTGGGGGGGCAATGAATAAAGGGGAAGACTCAGTTCAGTTTATAATGTATAATGTATACACAATTCACAATATACTAGTTACAAGAATTTAAGTAGTTGTACATTCAACTTCAAGAAGGTAGTAAGTAGAAGGACTCTATGCTTCATTTACAGCAACAATTTTATTAATTTTGAGTATTCACGTTTGATTGTTTAATTCTGAACTAAGATCATGGTTACGGAGTAATGAAAACTACTATGAGTACTGTATTTTCAAAATCTTACATTATTTTAGGAAAGTAGTTATGTTAACAAAGTACACAATAAGAAGTGTCTATAAAATTCATAACGACTTATATCTGAGATTTTAAGTCTTTGAGATAAGTAAATAGCATTGAAAAGAACCCCAAAGACTGGTCTTAAAAACAAAAATGTAGTTTCTTAATGCAATGAAATGGTCAATATTAGCTAAAGAGACTACAGACCCAGAGCTGTAACTGTCAGTTTAAAGTTGATTTTGGATCAAGACCAACCTCCAACTTCATTCCTTTACACTAATGTATCAGTCACACCCAAGTAGAAGATGTTGGTTGTTGTGCTGAGGGGTGCACTTTCTCCTCTAAATTCTGATTTCCCAGATCAGGGTGGTTCTGGATCACCTATAAGTTTATCTTAACCTTAAAAATAACTTTCATCTTTTAATGTTTGGAATTCTATCAGCATGTCTGATTAGGAAAAAAAAAAAAACTTGGAAATAAAATTTTTTTTAAGAGGGAAGGTGGAAGAAGAGTTTTTATTTATTTAATTTCTTATTGTATTTTTTTTTTCTCATCTCTGGGTCAAGAATTTGGGTCCCTGGGTATTACATGGTCTACACCCCAGTCATCTCATCACTTGAGTCACAAGAGTTGACCAAGATTCGTTTCTAAATCTTTCCTAAGAAGAATGGTTTTGGTTCTAGTATGTCCTTGCTTGACAGAAATTTAGATTTGTGTGAGAGCAAGGGAGAAAACAGTTTGAGCATTTGTAAAATAGACTATGTAGAAATAACATAGAGGAAATGCTAAAAATGGAGATAAGATCACAATAAAATGAGTTGAAATCCTTTGTTACTCAAAATTTCAGAGAGATATGGCATATTTGTGTAAATTTATATAAATTCACATATATGGTATCACTAAAAAAGTCAAGGTAACTTAATTAAATTTAATCAGATAACAAAGAATAGTAACTCAGTAAGAAAGATAATGTTTTGGTTTATATAGAGAGAGAGAGAGAGAGAGAGGACTAAAAACTCAGAAATTGGTAAGAGGGAATAAAGTTTTGTTTCTTATTTTTAAAAAAGTACATGCTAAAAATAAAAACCGATTTACCTCACTGAACAGTTTTTGCCCTTTAATCCCACCTATGTGATTTATTCTTTGATTTTCCGTAATTTAGTATCTCTAAAGAAATTCCAGAAACATTTAATATCTTCTATTTTATTTTGAGAGTTTAAACGTGACAATAAGATGGGAGCACTGACAGCTGATGCAGAGGAACCATGAAAGACAAGCTAAATGCAATAAACCTAATCTTGAAAACAAATGCACACAGCTGTGCAGTCTTCAGGCTCCAGAGAACCTATCTATGTGTAATGCAATATTAAGGGAAAACACCCATGTTCTCTGAAAGAAGCTTCTCCATTTCTCCATTTGTTTTCCTATTTTAAAAATCTTAGATCACAAGAAATAGGTTATATTTATATTAGTTTCCTCACTTTGAATGCTCTCTCACTCTTGAAAGTGCAGGTGAAAAAAGAAAAATAGCACCAACAAAAGCCCAGGAATTCTTATTTCTAATTCCAAATACAACTTTATGCTACCAATATCATCTGAGTCATAAAAGATCATACACTATACAGTATTTGTCTTTTTCTGTCCATTCTTCTCAAGGACTGGTTACCAGAACCTCAGCTGATATCCTAGGCTGCTCAGCTGGAGCGGCCAAACAGAGGATTTGGGGTTCTTGATTAATATTTTTCATAAGGTCTTCCATTTCCCATTGGTCAGAAATTTCAGTAATGGACTTAAGAATTCCAAATTCTATAAGAGCCAGAGGTTCATGGCTCTGCAAATGATAACTTAATTTTTCATGATGTTCAGTGACTGGAATATACTTAGAACAGCAGTCCAGCTTGGCTTATTACAGGCTGAACTAAGTAACCAATCATTACATATTAACTTGGTCCATGAAAGATTGAAGTCCTTGATATAGCATTTGGAAACTAAATGGTGCCTCATGCTTCACTTAGAGAAACCATAGTAATTTAATTATTACTTAAGCATTTTGAACAGTAGAAAAATAGTTCTTAATTCATTTAGTTATTTCACAAGCATCGAGTACCCCCCAAATTGGACAGTGTCTTTAATTTTATTTAGATAGCTGAAGGATTCTTTCAGGGAACTGCAAGTATTTTAACATATCAGTATATTGTTTAGTCACTGACACAACCTAGCAGGAGAGTCTTCCCTTGAAGAGCCAAGTACTCTAACACCTTTTGAGTGTTCAATCTGTGCCCAAGTCTGTGGTTTTGGTTTCTAAGATTCCCATTCGCAATAGCTCTAATATTGCCTTCCTGAGACTGCTTTATAGTGGCAGACGCCATGATGACTTTTAATCGTCTGATGTAAGCTTACTTATATTTTGATGTATACAAAACAGTCCCAACTTCTTGTTTTATCTTTCCATTCCCCCAGGTGTTGATGGTGGGGAACTTACCCTGACGAGTTTTGGAGTCCCCTAAAGGCTACCGCCTTGCTTTGTTAGACTGAAGGTTTTTCCCTTGTTTAACTAACACTAATTTAACAAGCCTTGTTTATGTAAGTCAGTGCACAGTTCCTGAGACCTCCCCCAAACTGACTTGCTTCTAGAGGAGGTTGGTCACAAATCCAGATGTTGTGGCTCACTAGGCCTCTCCTTGAGAACTTTGAGTCTTTCACATGCCAACTTTGCACCTGGAAGAATTAGGAAAAACAAACTGGAAGAGCTCACAACGCGAAATAAGCGGAGTTCAATTCGAAAGAAGCTTACCTGGATCTCTGAGAGCCGCCTGAGAAGAAAAACGCTTCCATGACCGCTCTCTCCTGCATCTGCAAGCCTTTCTGGAATCTTCTTCCGGTCATTCTTCCGGTCCTATTATGCGAATAAAACTTTTAAATGACAAAACTAAGACACTTTAGTAATGGTGTCTTGTCTATTGATGCTATTACCAATGGTAAACAACCCATGGATGTGGGGATGACTGGCAAGAGCGAGTTTTATTGAAGAGGCCATAGGAAACAGGGTATGATTGGCTAAGAGGTCAGGAGTTTCCTTTTAAGGCTAATGAGTTCTATTTTCTAGGATAAGGTAAGCTACATAGCTGAATTGGAGGACTGTGATTGGTATAGGTTAGGTTTTGACAGGTGTTTCCCCTTAGTGCTGGCTGACTTTGCTGAGATGAGTAATGTGGACCAGGTCATTGGGCCGCTTCTTTTGTAGATTCCCTATATGTATACAATCAGCTTTATCAGACTTCTTAATGTAAAAAGTCAGGAGAGACTGGAGGATGAGAGTGAGGAGAGAAGGTGGGGGTTGAAGACACACTGGACACAGAAAATGATGTGCACCTGGGGACTCCATGTTCCCATTTTCCCCACAAATGGCTACAGAAGAGCTTCTTTTCCACCAAACTTGAAGCGAATTAAGAAATAGAAATGTTATTCTGATGGTATTGATGAGATAGGAGGGGTGACAAGTAAGGGGACTAAGCAGAGAGGAATAGATATAAACAAATATCTGTTGGTGTGGAAGTAGGGTCCCGGTTCCTAGTCTTCTTAAGTGCTAATGTACCTGCATATATTCAGGTTAGGAACTCTCAGGTGTTATAGTATTTGTGTAACATAATGGTTCAAGTCATAAATTTTCATGATGGAACTCACTTTTTTTGTGTGTGTTGATTATTAGTGTACAGATAATGAGTAATTTATTATAGAGAAATTATATATTTAAAATATTTATCTAGATCATGTAAGCAAATATTCTAAATCAAGCAACTTAAATTATTAGTCCCTTTTAGATAGTAAGGATGTAGAAAATAGTAATAAAGGAGGGATAAGATTAGGATTCTGAACTCTTGTTTCAAAAATATAATACAAAAACATTCTCTTTATTTTTAAACTCAGTATAGAATATCAAATTTCTAAAAGCCATGTTCAAATGTAAATGATAACATATTTCCTTAAATATTGGAAATCATTTTAAAATTCTTCTAAACTATGTTACTTTGTTTTGTTCCAACTAGAATTAAATAAGTTTGTTAAGTTTTTTTGTATATCACTGAAGAATATGGTGATTTGTCTTGATTATGTATTATTTTACCACCAAAACTTGACTTTTATAAATGGTTACATGTGAATTTTTAATTTAAAAAATATGTGACAGTGATAGAAATTACCCAGAATCATGTCACATTTACCTAACCAATTTAACTAATTATCCAGATAAAAAGTTTAAATTTTCAATTTGTTACTGAGGATGTCTCAATTTTATTTAAAAAGATATGTACATGAAGGAATATATCAGATTAACATTTGCAAATAGGCATTACAAAATATAATTAGTAAAACAATGTTTTGCATTTACTTTATTTCATAAAGGACTAGAGATTTTAAAATGTTCCACTATCACATTTACTTGCAATTCTGCTAATCTTGGAAGATGCTGTTTAAAAGACTACAAAAGATCATGAGTTCTCTCTTCAGTTGTATTGAAAGGCAAATTAAGTCTCTGGAATCTGCATTTGTTTTTTTAAGCGACAACAGACTTGCCTCAAGTGTGAAATCATAAATTTAAAAGTTAAAAGGCCTCTAGGGTGCAGAGCTAGCAGTTGTCTCTGGATGAGGAGACCACTGACAATGGCAGCAGACAGATGACATCCCTCAGCACAAACATTGTGTGTGCCCACATGAAGTGTATGGAGAGATAGGTATGTTAATGCTCTTCTTTGGTTGATATGGTTTATCTTCTAGAAAAGAAGCAATTGTTATCAGTATGTAACTCAAGTCTCTAGGATGTGGTTACATACTTAAGGCATGAAAAATTAGCAATGCTTTCAGTAGTCCCCATGGAGTACTTAGGCCCTTGTGACTGATCCACAGGGAAAATTTCTGGGTTATGATCTTCATATGGCATTCCAGGGGAAAGTCAATGCCACACTCTTGTAAAAGTAAAAAATATTTTTGTCAATAGTGAAAACATACTAATATTAACTAGACAACTGTATACAGATGTATCATCTAAAATGGTTAGCCCCAGGTGGTAAAAAACGTGTCATGGTCTCACCATTCACCCAGCAACAGCTGACAATTTGGAAGCAATCTATGTTATGCTAAGATTTCCTAATATTCCTCTTTATATTATTTCATAGGAACTCCTTGAGGAATCATGTGGTAGTAAGAAGAATGCTTTGCAGATTAAGTTATCAAAACAGTCACAGGGTGTATGTCTATCATTAAAAAGAATGTGATGATGTTATATCTATATGTATATAAGAGGGGAAATAAGCTCAATGCTTGGGTCAAAAATTTCATACACAACTGAAAATCTTTGTGTCCTTATATTTGAAGTACATATCTTTTCTTGTGGTAGAAGAGTATCACAGATTCCTTTTGCACATTTTCATACAATTGACACATGTTTCAGAGAGGTATACATATAGGTACCCCTAAAGGGAAATAAAAATCTGGTAAAACACTCGAACAAATATAGGGAATTAAATAACTGCATGCCATATACACCAATTTATAGTCTGTTTGCACATAGTTTTCATCTTCTCTATTTATTGGGTCTACTTGGAAATGGCTATTCATATGAGTTACTATGATGTGTTTTTCTGAGTCACTGATTGCTGAATGTTGACATGAACATTTTTTTGCTGTTTTCCTAATCATATCACTGTTTCAATATATCTTTTTTCCAACTGCACTATCTTACCCTTGATATCTGTAATCTGCCTAGAGTTTTTATACAATTGCTTTCTTTGAATATGCCTAAAAGTGTTGTCATATTAAAGAACTCAGTTCATTTTCAAATGACTATTAATTAGACTAAGAAAAAAATATGGCACTGATAATTGTAATAGATGTTATCTCAAACCTCACATACTGACACCTTGCTCACTTTAGTTGTTTTTATCTTTTGTACAATTTATTCTTTTATCTAGGTCATGAATTTACATAATTATCATAGATGAACAAGAAAACCACATTAACAATTTTGTGTTCATTCATGTCACCTCACTGTTTTACCCACGTTGTATGATACGCGAACTAGGAAAAAAAAAAAAAAAAAAAAAACAACAAGGGGTCTGAGGGGAGCCTTTCCAACAGCTAAATAAGAAAATGCTAATAATCACTTAGTGTTAAATCTACATCGTTGTAGGATGTCTCCCCCAAAATGTTCAGACTTTTTCCAAGATATCCGGAGCAGTCTTTATAACTGTCACTTTGGTGTACAGTACTGAAATCAAGCAAGGCCCTATAGGTTTTGAAAGAATTTGTTATCCTTACATTAAATAATAAAGATATCTAGATAGAAGCTCACCTCAAGAAATAACCTTTTTATCAAAGAAACCTGTCTTGAGGAAGGGAAAAACATCTACAGGAAATATTTTTTCTTATTAACTAAATTTTACTTATAAAGGCTACTCAAGTCAGATTTTATATCATTGTTAGGAAATAAGGGTTTAGGAGCTACATGCATGGACATTTTAGAGACAAGAAGCTACAGAGGCCAAGAGAATAATTAAAGAAAAACCTGTGCAATGAAGCATGTAATGAGAAAAAAAAAGATTTTATGTTGCTATAACTTGCTTATGACTTTTATCTCACTTTCTTGCACATAGTGCATTAATATCCCATCACTTCCAGTGGATCCCATAACTAATGCCACAGATTAACTCTGTATAAAACTGGTTGATCAAATGATTTTTTTTTTTTTTCAATTTCCCTCTCCCTGATGTCTTCAAGTTCCTGGTGATTTACTTCCCAAGTTGTCCACTTCATATTGTTTTTTCTGGATGATTGGAATAGAGAACCCTTTCACTTTTGTTTGCTTCACTTAAGTTGAGATAGAATGGTTCCAGTTGTGTAAACAGCTCTTGGTGATCTTCCAGGCTTCTTTCCAGTGCCCCATGGAGATGCAGTTGATTAGGCAGGGCACAGTGTGGGCAGGTGCTGCACACAATTCCCTCACAGTTCTACCATTCCCCTGTGAACCTTAGGTCTGATTTAAGCCCTAGTCCTTTTATGGGTTCAGACAACAAATGATCATTTGCTTTGAGGTGATTTGGGTCATGTACACAAATTACAGATAGAATTAAATTAATAGAGTCCTTTTATTATGTGCATGGCCAAAGCCCGTTCTCTTGGGGTAAGACTAATTGACTAATCACCTCAAGCATATATGCTCAGATAGAGGGACCTGAAGATTAGATCAGTAAAACACTAGAGTATTCAATTATCACCAAGATTTTAGGCTTTTCTCCTGCTTGAACTTTATGAACTGCTATCATTATTATCTTCAATGAAAGTGGTTTATTTGTTTACTTTTCAGTTTGAGGATTCTTAAGATTGGAAGGGAAAGGATTTCCATAGCAAAAGAGGTACTTGTCATTTTGCTTATACATTAAGAATTTCACCCATGATTAATTACTTTCATAAATCTTATAAAGACAACTACTGTATCTTCCAAACATATTTTTAGAGTGATTTCAAAAAGATATTTTAGGAGAAAGAAGTATTCAAAATTTTAGTTTATATTTAATAGAATAGTTCAAAGGACCTAATGACTTAGCTCTTTTAAATTTATTCATATATTAGAGAAAAATATTAATATGTGTGAGATGAATAGTTTATGAACATGTCCATGACAAAAAAATAACAGTCGAAATCATTTGAGGCACTTGCTTTAATATTTATAAACAATTCAATCTGTAACCAACACATTGTAGCATACTAGGATAAAAGTATCCACTTAATATTATGTAGACATATATATTTGACTATATATTTATGAGTTTCATTCTATTTATTTCCTTGCTAAAATTAGTGTATTTATTTTGTATTATTAATGTTAGTTTACATTTCTGCAATAATATAATTTGCTAAAATATGATTTTTAAAGGAAATCATAAGGTAGGGAAAGGCAAATATTAAGTAATTTACTGCTTTATTAAGTTTATATTGTGTTAAATATTTTTAGCATATTAACATAAAAAGTATATTTTTTTGTACCTTCTAGGATCGTTGTTCTTAATTCCCTGATTTAAACAGTAAAGTTATTTGGGCAGATGACTAAATTTTCATTTTAAACCAATTAGTCTTTTTTAAAGAATATGTTATAAATGTCCTCAAATTATTCTAGTGTGCAGCCAGATTTGAGACATATAGCTTTACTGGAATTAACACGTATTTACTAAATGATATAGTATGAGGCATACTTTGAATTTGATTTTATCTTCTTTTGTACATATTATCAAAAAAGGATTATTAAATTAATCTAAAGGACACAAAATTTCTCTGTGATTCATTAATAAAAACATAACAAGATATTCTTGACTATTTAACTTCAGTAATGTAAAGACTTTTTAATTTTTTTTTTTAATTTAACAGTGAAAAACACATATAGAAATGAATTTTCTTCATGCACATGACCACACAAATTAGTACCAGACAATTCCTTTGCATTTACCACCCAGGTCAAGGAATACAAATTTGTTATTCGTATCCAAAAATTGCATTAGAATACTTTTTTTTTAAATATGAAGTTTACTTTTAGACAAAACATTTACTTTAAATTTTCTCATTTTAAAATTTGTGCTTAGAAAAATTTAGCTTAATTTCTTTGGATAAGCAATTTAATTGTCTTAATAGTTTTATATGATAGAATCATCTAGAAAAGGGCAAGTTATGGGGTGGATAAATTTTAAAGAGGCAAATAAGCATTTAGCTTTCCCTTTCAAACAATATTCAGATAAGACCTCTTTTAAAATTCACTAGGAAAGTATCTGCCATTATACAATTGTTAATACCATGTTTGAGCATTGCTAATATAACAAGTATTGAATTAAAATTTAAAGTGTATTAGGTTTTCCTGTACAATATATAATATATATAAAGTTAAAAATGGCTGATGACAGAGTCTTGTTTTGTTTTCATTGTCCTTTTTTTCTACTCTTAAATGGGGTCATTTCTGAGTATTTGAAGTGATTCAAAATTTTGGACACTATTGACGTAAGTATCTGTTTTCCCCAATCTAATAAAAGAATTATATTATGCTTTCATTTTACTGCTAGAATTTATGTCAAGAACAAGAAAGAATGTCAGATTTTCCAATTTCTATGATGTCCTTGACCAGGGACAGAAGAGAATATTACTAAAGTATATTTTTTTGAATATGGAGTTGGGGGCATGGATAAAGTCAACTCTAAGCTTGTTCAGTATGTTTTTTTTGACATGTAGACTTAGAATTTCAATCCTGGGTGATTATCCCTTAACAACCCTAAATTTCAGTGCAACCCTTTTCCCAAGATGCACAGAATATTTCATGAATAATGTATGTAAATTATTTTTAATGAAGCTCTTTCACACAAACGCTTTTAAATTTACAAGTTAAAAATGAGACCTTATGATGATATGTGGTCGAGAGATGCAGTAGCAGATTTCGCTAATGATCATTTTCTATCATTCCCATTAGATAATGTGTCAAATGAATCTCTAATTCTAAATAAATCTGCACAACATAATTGACTTGTAGAAATAATGTACTATTTAGAAATTTGTCTCTGTCATAAATTGCTCTGGATTAAAGTAACTATTAGGCTACAAAAGTATTCTACCATTAATTATTTATTTAATTCCCCAAATGCAGAAATTGTGACAAAAGAGTACACTGCAAGAACAGAGAATGGACTTTCTAAATAGACTATACTTTCTTTATTGCTTATGTTTGGTCTCAGTAATATCAATGCACTTTTAACTAAAACCTTTGACGTCAGTGAATTTGGCTACCAGAATGAAATAAATATCAAGGGTGTATTTATGGCAATTAAATAAACCATTTCAGTAAAATAATCACTTTTTCATTCTTCCATTAAAATAATATTTGACTTTCAGTGAATTTTCTTCTACCCATCAAAGAAAATATTCTACTTAAAAAAAAACAAAAAACTAATCCATTTAGTTCTTTTGAGTATTGTGGTGACAGCAGAAGGGGTGCAAAAATGACCTTTAAAAAGAATCAGTTTTCTTTATAATAACACAGGAATCTTCAACATAAATTTATTAAAAAAAAACCTATTTTATTCAATTTATTTCAAAACCCAGCACGCGCTTAAGTGAACTTTGACTGTAACAGAGTATTAGATTTGACATAACAAGGAAAAAAATGTTTTTGAAAGGAGGTTGTTATTATCAATAAACAAAGCATTCTGATTTAAGGAAAATATACTCTAAGTAGTAAGAATTTCGGTGAAACAAATCACAGTTGTGACTTCCTACAGGAAAACCTTCTTGACTATTTGCTTCAAAACTTTTTCTACTTATGTTTTGTTTATATAGTCACAGAAATCTAGAAAGAAAAAATAGATCTGGTAGAGTGGTGTCAATAAACCATCAGCTTTCAGTCTGTGTGTGGAAAAAATACAGTAATGTGATATTTTCAGGTTTTGAAGATAGAATTTTAAACATATGTAGCCTGGTATTGTGTCTGATATGTAAAGATATCCAATAAATATTTGTAAATGAATACTAAATACATGAAGATTACAACTCTACCAGTAGAATTGTTTCATTTTACTTGCCTCTGTATAGATCTTTGTTATGAGAGATATTTTATCTTGGGAACTATTATACCATTAAAAGTAGTATAAGCATTTAGAAAGCAGTGGAATATTTCTATTCATTATTCAACCAAGATAATAAAATATGACGGGAACAAAAAAAATCAGATCAGTCTCTTTGGAAGTTAATTAAATTATCGGGTTAATTTATAGTTACTTTTGAGTTCCTGCTATATAAAATGAATTATTTTTCCTTTACAACATCACCATAGCAATGTGGATAGTATTCTAGCATTAATTAATTATTAAGCCATAACTAGACTATAACTGCTTTATAAGTGAGCTCCATAGTTCTACAATGTTAAAAAAGTCTATTTTATTTAATATATGTTATTTATATTAGGGTGATCCACTGAAGGAACTTCCTCTAGAAACCTAACTATAAACTAGATAGATAGATGATAGATGATATATAGGTAGATAGATAGACAGATGATAGATGGGTAGATAATAAAATTCTTTCCCTAGTTTTTTTGTTTTGTTTTGTTTTGTAATGTTTAAATCGAAGTGCATCATCTGAGGAAAAGAATGTATTGTGGCTTGGTTGATCTTGTACTTAGATACACTGATATCTTTACTATGGGATTTTGTAAACAGGACAAAAAGACCTGGCAAAATTAGTCCCATTAGACCCTAATTTCCAAATTAGCCTTTTGGAAATCTAATGTCTGCTTAGAGATTTTAAGATTTTAGTTGGAAATTTTGGCTGACATTCTATATGAGCCCTACAAAAGAGATGCATGACTCCAAAACCCTTCTTTGGAGACCACCAAGCTGGAGTTTGCTTACAACTTAGTCCCAATAGAAGTAAATAACTCTGTGTTAAGATTTGTAGTTTCTTTTGGAGCCCACAGCTCTCATATGTTTCTGTTTTATGTAACCACCCATGTCATTAGAAATAGTGAAATACAAGGTTAAAATACCCAGAAGTGCTGAGAATTGTAGTTATAATAGAATCTTGATATTTTTAGGAACATGTCAAAATTCAAGTGGCAAATGCAGAATTTTAATAAGTTAAAACTCACTGAGTGGTACCATGACTATCATAGCAAATCAGACTCTTTTGAAAATGTTTACATTAACTTTTCATTGCTATCAAATTTTGTACTGCTAACTCAAATTCTGCATTAAACTTGGAAATTTATTCTGTTCTACATTTCACAGTAGATTTATCTACATAAATGGAAACACTAGGTGGGCCAGAGTGAGTAGTGAATTCATTTCTTTAATACTTTCTTTTTTCTGCCTGTGGTTTATTTAGCTTTGTAAGAAACCATCAAGTATCACACATACAATGAGGTCTGACAAAAATCTCTCCTTTTTTTCTACAGGAAGACTTTTCTGTGCTTGCTAATATGTCTCCTTAATCATCACTAGGACAAGAAACCTTCAAATTTCCCTAATTTTGTTTATGGTTTCTCTGTTGCAAGTAAATATTACCTTATTTGTGAAATGTTTAATAAAATATACTAATGTATTCCTTTTTATTTCCAGTAGGTATTTAAGAATGTTTTATAATTCTAAAAATGACTAGTTTCATTTTTTTCTACTTCATCTTCTTTACTTAAGAATTTACAGCTTGAACAGGGACTCAAAATTCATCACAAATTTTACCCAATGCCAAAAAAAATCAATAATTTAAAATAATCTTTAGCCCTTTGAATAGTAAAAATATATATAAGATTATTTCATACAAACCTCTGAATTTTCAAATCAGCAAATTTAACAGATGTGAGATGATTTTATGTATTTATATATTCATTTAGTGTATGTGAAATGATTTTAAATGGCTTGCCTAAAGTAACACAGTGAGACACAGCAGAGGAAAACCTAGACCTTTGGTCTCAGGCTTCCATTCCAGTGTGTTTCCACTTCACTGTGCTACTCTGGCTTAGTTGTGTAAAATTTGAACACAAATACTACTTGATAGATTACAAGACCTAAAAAGACAGTCAGTGAATTCTTTCCTCTTTCAACTCCACTATAAAGTTCTAGATCAGTGACACAACTTCCCCAGGGCAGGGGCTTAATGCTTTTAGTCCTGTCCTTACATTGCCTCATAGTCCAGATTCCCAGAGTTAGAGCATCATTCTCAGTTCGGTAATATCAGCAGTTTGCACAATTATCCTGGAACTTGTCTCAATGTTAGATGTTTTTGACCAAGTATCTCTATGATTTAGAAAACAGAAGATTAAAGATAGAATTCACTCTTTGTCTTTTATGTGTAATTGGGTAAGTCTACAAAATCACATGTGTTCCATTTTTATAAAATGAAACTCCCATTTCTTTTCCACTGAACCTCACCTTTAATAAATGACTACTGAAGTAAATACCTATTTAGAGCATGGGGGATCAGGTAGATAGTGTTTTTTCCAAAGATTCCAGAAATCTTTTAAAAACTTGCTTACCTAAGATCTGCATTTAGGCATCTGATGGCTAATTGCTGTTTTCCAACAAAGTTTAATGGGTACCTGTTTGGACAAAACCAGAGTATAATTATGTTTCTCCCAGAGGGAAAATGTGAAAGGAGTCTAGAGAGATCAATGAAGGCTGTCTCCAGGCTTGTGAAACTCATTTGATTAATGGGAGCCAGGTTACCAGTCACTGGTAGAAAAAAATGGGAAAACAAAGGAACATAGTGAGATACAGCAGAGGGACCTTCAGGAAAGTGTTACCAACTAGAGTTCTTGCTTTAATCCTACCCCTGCTACCTGCAGAACAAAGGCACTTCCATTCTCTGCTCCCCTATTTTTTTTCTCTACTAGAACTTTTTCAAATTTAATGCTGACTTTAACTGCAAAAGGACTAGTATAAAAAGAATTATTTCCTTATATAAAATCTGAAGAAGAAAATGGTGTTTAAATAAAACCAGGAAATAAAGTGGCAAAGTTTTAATACAAAGTAGTTTTACATTTTAGGTGGTATTATAGCAGCACTTCTGAGTATTTTAACCTTATGTTAAAGAAATAGAGTTGCTTTGCAGATTTCTGATCTTCAGTGCTTTAGACCTATGATATATGCTGACCTGATATTAGGAATTAGATGAACATGAGTCAGTCATGTAAACTTAAGCACTTTTTTCCTTCCTTCCTTCCCCTCGATTCCTTCCTTTCTTCCTTCCTTCCTTCCTTCCTTCCTTCTTCCTTGCTTCCTCCTTCCATCTTCCTTCCTTCCTTCCTTTCTTCCTTTTCCTTCTCTCTCCCTTTTTAAAGGAAAAGTGCATGCAGAAGTGAAGATGAGCAGGCAGGCAGGGAGAGGACTGAAAGACACTTTATTTTATTTAGTTGTTTATATTAGTTGGTACCCCTGGCCCCAAGATGTGAACTTGGGTCTTTGGGATGTATGTGGACTGCTATTGGCAAAAGGAGGTAAACCCAACCGCTCCTCCTCCAGGGCACGCCAAACCTACCCATTTCTATTTAACCAACAAGTCAGGAATATGTGTCAAAAGATAACAGTTCTATATTTCTAAGTTTAGATATATGTCCTGAACTCCAAATGAAAATTCCTAAAACATTTCCATTGTAATGCCCCATTGTCCTTCATCTGCGTTCCTACCCTTAATTTACTTCTAGACACCCAGACTTAACTATTGAGTCATCAGTACAATCTGGCCTCCTTTCTCATATTGTAGTTACTCATTTGAAAAGTTCCATCATTTTTCCCCTCAAAATAGTTCTTTCTGTGACTATAACCATATATTTAGATTTTATTCCTTGACTTCCTCATTTACCTCTTTGTTACTTCGCTCACTTTCTTTAATTTATATTACCAGTTTGTCTTCCACAGGCACTCTTGAATCATGTCTCATAGAAAGAGATTCAATAATTTGGTAATAATTAAATTTTTTCTTTTCTTGAACAAACAAGTTTAATAGCTTCACATTAATTCTTTAATAAAAAATTTAGACTGACAACCAATGTCCTCCCTAGTTTGGCTCTAATCTTATCTCAGCAGGCATAACTTAGGTTACTCCCCTAAACAAACCTTTGGCTCCACCTATATAATCAAACTTTCTGAACTCTAATCCTGCCAACTGCATTCCTGATTGTGGTCTAGTGCTATACTTTTCCTTTGTTTTGGAAAACTTTCAACTCTTTTGAGCTCCTTAAATTTTATCTAGAGTTCAGTGTCCATTTCAAGTCCTATAAGAATTATATAGTTATTAAAAGGGTATTTTTTAGATTCAGACTGCTTGGATTCAAAGCCACACCCCACTCAGGAGAGTCTAAGTGAAGCTGAAGTAGACAAACAATTCATAAATCTCAGTGGCTTTAAAAGGTAAAAGTTTATTCTGTCTTATGCTCTATGTGTATAGCAGATGGACTGGGATTTTGGGAGTTCAAATCGGTTTCTTTCCTTCTCAGTGACAGACTGATGGAATCTCTACCCTCTGTAATGTGACAATAGGAATGAAACATGGGCAAGAAGAAATTATCATTTAAATCTTCTGAACTTTGTATCACCATGTCTAAATTCAGAGTTTACAGACAAATGCCACCATGATGATAGACTAGAGAATCTGAAAGTTTTGACACTAGCACTAATGCACACAACATTCCTAAGCTATAACGGCCCACCTTTAACATGGAAATAATGATATCTGATTTAAAGGGTTATTTTTAACTTCAAATGTGATTATATATTACACAAAGTCTTTGGCAAGAGTCTGGCACTGTGTATATACTAAATAAACATTATCTGTATTTAGTTTCTTTGAAATCTTCTTAGAGAATTTAACACAGTGACAGTCACAGCCTGAGTTTGCGCCAGATAAGTTGAGACAAAGGTCTGTCATACAGGTAGTTATTTGGGGAAAACTGAAACTGGAGAGGAGAGAGTTGATCAAATTAAATTCTGTTAATTAGCTTGCCATATGCAGGCAATTGGGACTGACTTCCACTGGGATCCTAAGAATTGTTCCCTTCAGGGACAGAAGAGGAGAGTATTCATCCACAGGATTTCCTATTGCACTGATCAAGGAATACCTATGGGACATTCAATCCTTTACACTCCCAATTTTATTATCTTAAGTGGCTAGTGGGAACTCATAGATCTATGCAACAGAAGACATAGGACAGAAAGGAGGAGATGCAGAATGCAACCAAGGAAGCAATAATGGGAGAAAGGGAAGAAGGACTGAAAAATGTGGAGACGGAGCAGAAGAGGTGTCCAACATAATTGGACCATTGTATTGGTAGTGCAGTAAAATGTAGCTTTATTTTAAAGATTTATAATTATGTCATTCAAGCTTATAGAGACTCATGTTTATGATAAATAATGGTCTTATTCACCAGAGTAAAAAATTAAATTGTTAGTATGTAAAAGATATCTGTTGTCTTTGCCTACTACTCTATCACTTTCATCCTGACGTTGGTAAAAGTAATTCAATTTTCCTTTGGAGAACAAGGCTCACTAAAATGTTACTTAGATGAGACAGAGCCAAAACCTTTTTCCATAATTGGACACGTGATCCAGACAGACTAAAGTGTCTTCAACCCTTAGGCTTTTTCTGAAACAATCAGAAAGTGATGCCAGCTGGTGGGATATAAACTGTATCTGTTAGAGGATATTTTTTGCCAAGAAGAAAATTGCCTGAGATTAGATAATAGCAGAGACTAAGAGCAGAGAGACTAAATCCTGATGACTTCTTTTGAGTGATTACATTCACCCAGATTTATAGCTCCTCTATCTGCCTAGATATTTGTGGGTCCATGAATTCATTAATTCCCATTTGTTACAGAAGGAATCTTGGCTAGTAGTCTAGAAAAACTGCCTCATCTGACCATTGTATTTTTTAAAATCATGTTTTATTAAAGAAAAGACAAAATAAAATAAAAAGTATCTTAATGAACTTAGAATCAGAATAATGGTTTTCGGTTTGTGATTCACCAGTGGCACTAAACTAGCACAATTTGATGCATTCCTTGCTACAGATTATGTCCTTGACCTTGAAACCCTGTAATCTAGGCAGTGCTCTTTTGGACATTAGTCATTGCTATCCCTCAGATTTCCCTTTTTTTTTTTTTTTTTTTTTTAATTCATGGCTACCTATCTCTCTTTCCATACACTGTCTCTTTCTAAAAGAGAATCTTTAGGATTAACTAAATGCATTTATTCAAATTCTGACTTCTCGATGTTCTTGATTAGAATTTACAGAGATTTGTTTACTGTTTCAGATGTCTAATCACATGAATGTTATGTGGGTCTTTTTTAAACTTAACAATTTGAAGACCATCTTTTTTCTCTTAGCTCCGTCTTGTTTAGAGACAAGTCAGGTTCCCCATTCAGAATACAGGTAAAATTATACCTTAGAATACTTCTCTTTAGGGATATGAAGATTAAAAACATATATGTGTAAAATGATTTTGAAAGAAACTTAAATTAAAAAAAAATAAGAAAATGCTATTTCTATACTTACTGTTATAATTAGAAATTCCCTTATTCTGTCTCTATATCGAAAGTTCCCTAAGTGGACCAAATAATTTTTTTGAGGCAATAACAATTTAGGTCTTCAATAATAATTGTTTGAACTGATGCTTTATAATCATTTTAAGTTATTCTGTCTTCTGAATCATTAGTATTTTCTGAATTAACTAAAAGTAAGCAACATAAATAGATGTTGAAAATATAGAGAAGATAGGCATACTAATGAATTAGAAAATGACACTGCAAGAAGTAAGTAGTAATATAACTCAATGTAAAGTTTTGGAGAGAAGAAATGAGCACTTGAGGAGGAAAACTTGATGACATTTTACCATGATAATGATAGATAATTTATTTGTGAAAAGTAGTTTCAAATAATCCACAAGTCATTAATAAAGCAAAGGATTCACGTTTTGTCCAATAAGAAAGTATTCAAGACCCAAGAACTGTGATGGGAGAAAATAGGCAATAGGTTAGTGATCAAAATCTTCACACATCTTCAGTCACCACAGCTTAGATAAAGGACATTACAAAGTGCGGCATTTGGAGAGTTGTTGCTATCAGAAGTTTCCACATACCATTTCATCCACACTATTGTATGGAGTGTATTCAGGCTGCTATAATAAAATATCCTATACTAGGTTGCTTATAAACAACAAATATTTGTGTTTGATGTTTCTAGAGCTTGGGAAGTCTAGGATCAAGATGAGTTCATAGTCTCAAGATTGAATCTAATTAGGATGAAATAATTTGGGCATGGATAATGAATCGGACCCTCCCTCATACCCAATATCATCCTCCCACCCACCCCAACTCTCCAAAGAAAGATCTTGACTACTGCTGTAAATGAATTAAGTCATTTACTTAGAGAACTCAGAAAATAATTGATCCTGTGCTACATTTTTTTTTTTTTATGTGAAAAAAGATGCAAACTCTCATGCTGATTTTGCTAGTTCTTTGAATACATGTATGTTTTTGGATAAAAGCTATTCAACGAATAATACTGATGCACTCATTTGTAAACTCAAAAAGTTGTCCACATTCAAATAAAAATTTACAGCTTTTAATATAAAACAGCAACTTTAATTCCCTGAGTTTTAATTTCCTTGTCAATGAAATGAGAGAATGGGACTAGCTAAATAAACTTCAACTCCTACATTCCTTAAACCTATGAATATAATGACTCATTGCAAGCCAGTTTCATACATAGAAATGTTTCACAAAAATGTCTAGAAACTTAAACTCATACTTTGACACTTGGATTATGATCTGGAATGGTTGGGATAAGGGAAATAGGTCATGATATGATATGTCCTCCCTGAAGTTAGGAGTAAATCCCTGATATCTATCATGGGTTTTATCAATTTAGTAGCCTGCCATAGTTAATAAAAGGAAAATGGTGACTTCTAGAGTGAGTACAGCTAGATGTCTTGAAATTAGTAAATATAAATATAGCAACTGATACCTGATTTTAACTGCTATTTTTCCTATTACTAGAGATTTTTATGGTATGAATGAAAAAACATGAATCCTATAAGCAAGTACACATTTAAAATATGGAAATAAACAATATATTTTCATACTTCCCAACAGATATAAAATAAGCAAGCATTTTTAACAAAAAACATTTCCTCATACATGCTAGCATGGTGCCAAGCCCTGTAAGTGAAAATATATAATTTAATACAGCATAATTATGACTTAGAATACCCATTTTAATGAAGGCCGTCTTTCAATTGTATTATCCCTACTTTTGTAAGGAAGCCAAAATTCTCAGCTAACTGACAAGAAAAAAATGTAATTTAAAAAATAAAAATAAAATTATAAGTAATATTTTCTTGGCAATATTTGGTGGCATTCTTGCCAGAAAAAAAAAATGAATACCAGTGTTTTGACCTGTATAATTTAAAGTTCACAGAATTTCAAAAGCTTAGTAGTAACTTCAGGGAAGTAAAGAATGAAGGTAGAAAAAAGTGGAAGGTGTTAGGTTGAGTAGAGAGAGGAAAAAATAAAAGCATATGGTTTAAAAGTCAGTGGCTACGCTTATTTGGCTCAATTTTTTCCAATCAACTCAAAGCAAATGAATATATTTTAAAAAAGCTATTTACTTACCTAGCATTACTATATATTTCTGAGGAAGTCTTTGTTTCTCATATTTTCACTATTCATTGCTGATTTATTTCTCTCTTTTGTGAATTACTGATTTTTTTGCTTCTTCCCATTGTCTAAAGAGTCCTTTGACGGACTTGGGGGCATATAAAGAACAACTGGTTCATTATTTGATTGTCTCAATGATATATTCCATTTCCATAAAAGTGTAAGTCAATTTATCTTGTCATAAATATGCAGTGTGGGATAGAAGCAAGTCCATTTCATTGTTAATTAACTGGTTTACAGACAAAAACATAAACTAGACATGCGAGTATAGTTCTTTACATATTTTGTTTCAAATAAAGAAAGCTTCACTCATCATGTACGTGAGATAGGCAAAAGAAAGCGCATATGCTGTCAACTTTAACTTCAAAGGGCATCAGTTTGTAAGAGAAAACATGGAGCTGTCAGTGATAATGGTTAGCATCTTCAATAGGGAAAGAAACAGGGGGTTTTAGTCCCCTTCAAGTGACACATGCGTGTGTTTTGTAGCTACTGAGTTCCAGTTATGTTGTGACATAAATAGAAAAGGGTGTGTTAGGTAGCAAGATATCTGAAAGGAAAATGAAACATTTAGTCATCACTCTAAATTGTTGTTTTATCAGCATAACAGGCAACGACTTGTTTTACTAATGTGCTTTTAATGGTGTCATATGGACTCTGCTAGCATGTCATTCTGCACCCAAAAGGTGAAGGGTTTACATCGCTAAGGATGAAGTATAAAGATTTAGCTGTAAAATAATTTCTGGTATGCAAGGAGTGGCCCCGCACTGATCCCATTCCCTGAAAGTCTTAGCTCATTTCCCTCGTTATATATATAGGAGAAAATATATTTATGCATTTTCATGGATTGTCTTGCTTTATTTAGTGTAATGACATTTAATGTTGCCTATGTTCAGTAATTTCACTGGCTACATTTTCCATTAATGATACTCAGATGCAAATATTTTCAGTAAAACTCCCTAGAATAGTTACATATGTTCTTTGGGGATTTTCATGTTAGAAATTTCCATTAATATTTTTTACTTCTAATCTTATAGAATATAAAATTTAAATTAATTCAAATTTAAATTCAAAGGAATTCGCATAGACAAAGTCTGACCAAATATTAAACTTAATTGAAAAAATGACTAGAAACATTCCTAATAAGATATTCTAAAGTCTAATTAGATAATGTCTTATGTAGAACTTTTCATTGGGATTTAATTAACCTATGCAAATCATACCTAATAATGTCATTGATAATTGTAAAATGTTTCTATTTTCATAAGAACTATTAAATATCTTTATTAAATTCCTGGAAAATAAAAAATCATTTTTAAAGCATAAGAATTAGACCTTTACTATTCTATTTTAGGGTTGAATATTTTAACTCTGATTTTCTTTTCTGCTTTTTAATAATTAAGCATAAAATTGGACTAATTATCCCTTATAAACTGTGTCTTCTCTAAGTATTAAAAGTATAGAAAAGTAAATCATCTAAATTATTTGATTTAAAGAATCTTCCAAGTTTCCCTTCACTTAGCATCACCCTGAAAGTAAACTTTCTAATATTTATTGAGATTGTTTCACAATTAAAAGCTTACTTTTAAAATGAAAATGTCATTAAAATGAATTAACATTTAAAGCATTAAGATAATAGTTTATGAAACAAGACTAACTCTGCAACTCACTTCACAAAACCCTGAAGAATTGGGGAATTCTTTTAATTTTTAAATATTTTTCATTGGAAAGCCAGGATAACTGGAATCATGGGAGCTTATATCATTGTAAGAGACATTCTTGAGTTGAGGATCATCAGAGAACTAAAGGCAGTTTTGATATAATTAATAACAGTAATGAAGAGGAGAGGGTGATGCAAAGATAAAATGAAACTAAGAAAAAGTCTCATCTCACATTTTTTTCCTGAGAGCTATGCATATTTATGCCACTTGTCTCTTTAACTATTAGCACCTTGTAAGTACTCTGAGAAGGTATCTTCACATAGTAAATATAAAATGTTATTTTTCATGAATAAAGACAGCACCAGCAATTGCACAGAAAGAACATTTGAGTTTATAGGAAGAATTGTGTTGTGTACGCATCTAAAGGGCTGCATTACCAATTGCCAGCTAGACTTAACATTTAAAGTTGTAGCTGAGGATCATTTTTATGTAAATGTATTAAACATTTTATATAGCAAATCAGCATCTCATTGTTAATAAATATTTTATTTCAAATGTAAATTTTCCAGAAGAAAATTATTACTTGATCTATTCTTTTTTAATGTTAGAATTGGCCAAATATTGAAAGATGCATAATCATTCATATGTCGTATACTTAAACAATAAAGAGACTTGATACAGGCTCTAAGCGTTTATCTAGAAAAGAATATATACAGATAATAAAATAATTTCAAGTACATTTTGGTAAGCACTGAGATACATAGGTTGCTATGGAATCACATGTATGTCTTTCAGGAAGATGAGATAGTTAGGAGTCAGACAGATCAAGAATGGGAGTGATGGGGAAGCTAATTCTAGACCCTAAAGAGTTTCAGGTAAAGAAAGAACAAAAAGCAGAAATGCATGGACATAATAATGAGTAATTAGAAGTAATTCTGTAATGCTGACATGTAAAAATAGAATAGGGTATTAGGTTAATGATGCCAAATTCAGAGGCTCGATTACAGAGATCTTATATGTCATTATGTCAACATGACCAAATACTAATGATAGTAATGAAGCAAAGGAACAATATGATCATATTTATATTTCAGATATGAAACTATGGGATAATGTGAGCAATTATTTCTGAAGTATTTGGAGGGAAAGAATACAAGTTGACGAATAAAAATGTAAAATAATATCCACAGGAGCAATATTAATAAACAAGTGGTATTGGGGATAGGGAATAAAGGGACATATTTATAAAATAAATGTAAAGTTTGATTCACAGAACTCAGTAACCAATCAAATATATACAGATGAGAAAGCTGGAGGAATCCAGGTAGAATGACAAATTCTAATGCTTGCAGACATTTAAGTGGTGGAAAACGCCATCCAAAATGAGGGATACTGGATAAAGTATGATGTTATAGGCAAAGTATCATGGGAACTCTCAAATAACATTAGTAACTTTTGTGAGTCTGGATCTCAGGGTTCCTCAGTATTATTAGTATCTGTTTCTTTCTGCTCTCATGGAGAATTATGTCCTGTCCTGAGTTAGTCCTCATCACCACTTTCCTGACTGCCCTTTTGGTTTCGTGGTTGAACTGCAAAGTCTGTGAGGACAGAAACAGTGTCTTATTCATGTTTCTTCCAACAATTAGCACAATTTTATCCTCTTTTTGGCACCAAAATTATATTAAATCACTCCTTTCATTTGCTGGGCATTGAGGTTACAAAGATGAAAAACAGACAGTTTCTGCCCTGAAATTGCACACAGCACCACTGTACTAAAAAGCATAATCATAATTATTACTCCTGATACCTGTAATATTGGAGGGACCACAAAAGCAAAAATGAAGTAGTCATTGCATTGATCTTTTAGAGGGAAGTGGTGGTTGGAGATTTTTGAGTTGCTTCTGCCATGCAGTCTCAAATGCAAAACATAAAACCTAATTGGGCAAGCTACCTCATTCCTACAGACCAGGCAGCTGCTTAAGGAGATAGAGACTTATTCTATCCTTCCATATTAACTGTTACAGCTAACACTCAGGCTCAATTCCACAATATTCAATTTAGATTTCAATTATTCCTTTAAATTTTTCTCCAATCCCCTCAGTCATGTCCTACTCAGCATGGTCAAGGCATACTCACTGGCTCTTCATCCCCATAATAATCTATAGAGCCGGAAAGAGAAAGAAACTAGAAGGAAAACAATTTTCTTTCTATAAGACTTTGCCCAGAAGTTTCTCAAGTAATTCTACTAATAGTCTTTTGCATAAATTTATTCTCAAGACCAAGATAAGAAAAATGGGAGGCAGAGAAACAAGTTTCTAACTGGGCTTCAATGTGTTCTGAAGAAACAGACATTTTATTATCAAAAGGAATGAAGTAAGAATAGATAATATGGGGTTATATTACCTTTTCTGCCATTATCACTTAATTTCACTATCACCATACCCAATAAAATCATTACTATCAGAAATAATGTCACATATGCTATTTCAAATTGTTCACCCTATTCTCTCACCCAGTATTGCATTCTTGCCATTCACTTAGCTTTAATTTCCCATTACTTCAGTTTTTACAATTATCCATGATCTTGAATTTTGCTTTTATTTTTCACTAACCATCAGCTTCCTCCTCTTTTTTATTCAGCTGAGATTTTTGTCATCTGTTAATATAATCACAATTTTCAAAATAATCTTGCTCCTCTTGTCTTTTACTTGTATCATATTTATATAACAGAAGTCCAGCTGTGCCTGAACCCAATTATCTATTTTCTGTGCCTATATAGCAACTTAAAAAATAAGAAACTGATATTAATTTCAATTTACATTCATTAACATAAGTTCCATGCAGGAAAAAATAAAAACCAGAGTCCCTGCTATCCTCTTCATAAGTTTTTATATTCCCATAACCTTATAAGTTGTATTTTTCTCATCAAACATCATACACCCCCAAGGCCACAATAGTGAATAATTTCAAGGGTTTCATTCACATTGAAAAGTACGCTCTTTAACCTCAAATACTTTCTATCTTCATCAATTCAGTCAACTGATGGCCTCATACTTCAAACATGAATTTATCTTTTATAAACCAAATTAACAAGTCAACATGTAGCTACAAAGGTTTTCCAAAGGAAAAAAAAAATCTATCAAAGGAAAGTCCAGATCATGCATTTTACTCTATACATCTTCTCAAACTTTTCAAACTTCTCAAGAGATTTATTCAACCAAATATTCCAGAGCATCTTCAAATTTATCCTTTCAGCATACTCTATCAATTCTGATACCATAATTTTTCCTTTCCATCTATATTATTCTTTAGATATTGCTCAGTTTTTCTCCTCAAAAAAAATCTTTTAAAAGTTGCCTATATATCTTGACTCCATTTGAAAATACTTGTTCTTTAGCATAATCCAGTCTAGCTTCAATCTCTATTGCCTCTAGTATCACAGCCTCCAATGACCTTCATATAGCCAAATTCAAAGGGCATTATGTAGTCATCATTATACTTCACTCTTGGAAATATATAACAGTATGATATTTTTCTGCTTCCTGAAATGCTTTTCACTTTCACAGCCTATCTTTGCATTTGACTCCAACTTCCCAGGATACTCATTTGCTGGCTCAATCTCCTTCTCTCAAATTACACATGCTGGAGTTTTTCCAAGTGGAATCTTAACCTCATGTCATGTCTATTTACATTCTCTACCTAGGAGATGAGCTATTCCCATAGCTCTAAATAATGGCTACATGCTGGCAACTTACAATTCACTTCAGTGATGAAGACCTCACTTGAGAGATCCACATTTATATAACTAAATAACCTTTTGATATTTTGAGTGCAGTACCTTAAGGGAAATTTGTCCAAACAAAATTATCCAAAACAAAACTCTTGATTAGCCCTCAATCTGATTCTTCCTCATTACTCCTCACCTTGGTAAACTATATTGTAATTTATCTACTTACAATATCCCCCAACCTGAGAGTTAATTTAGATTTATTTCTTCTTTCATTATCACACATCTTTTCCTTAATGTTCCACATACATGGAAACATAAGGAGCTGTAGCATATAGCATTATGATGCATTTTGTATCTATGCATTTCGTTCTTTGCTGGCATTAGTTTGGCTCCAGCCATTTGCTCTTTAAATCAGATCATATTGCCCATACTAACCTCTGACGACTTTCATCTGCACTTGAAATAAACTGTAAATTCCTTATTATTACCCACAAGATTTCATGTGACTTGTCCCTTGTTTTTTTAACAACCTCATCCCATGTCACTCCCTGTCAGTTATTATACCCAGATTTGTTAGCCCGTTATCAGTTACTGGAACCCGCCTGTATTAGGACCTTTATGTTGCAGTTTGTGTACCTTTTCTGTGTACCAGATGATTTTTCTTTGAAGTCTTTTTCTTATCATTTGCCTACACACTTAATCACCTGCCTCATCACATCATATATAGGACTCCAGATGTCCACAGATATTATCTATCACAGGACACAGTGACTTTCCTGTCTAGTGTTGTATGACTATATATAAGTATATGATTATTTTCCTCTATTATTAGTACTCTTCCTCCCACACTAAAATATAAAAATCATGATTTTGATGTCTTCTATCTTACACAATCTATTTTGTTTCTATCTTGATAGCTCTGGAGTGAGAACCATGGTTGGAACAAAGCAAGTTTTCAGTAAGTATTTGTTGACTAATTGAATGAATGTATTATGATAAATAAGAGTTCATTAGTGGATCAAGGGAACAAAGTTCATTTGTAAAAGTAAACAGATATGGAAGGATCTTCACCCATCATAAGAACCGCAGGCAATTTGGTATGTCTGTAGAGAGGACTGAGTGCAAAGCAACTAAGGGCAAAATGTCAAATCATTGGAACCCTGTACAGCATACTGAATGTTTTCATTAAGTTAGAGACAATTTTTAAACATTTTTAGATAGCTGACTTCAGAAGCAGTGTCCATGATGAAAAGGGAAAATATACTACAGAGAGGAAGAGCAGTGAGGTATCACTGCTAAGTTCTCAGCAGTTTAATTAAGGATAAGAAACTGAACTAGGAGAGGAGCCGGTGGGCTGCAAGAACGTGACATGTTAGCTAATCAGTGATTAAAGCAGGTTTGGGGAGCCATTTCACATGGGAAGGGAGAGAACAGAAGATCAAATTATTCCTACGTGTCTGATATTGGTGACTGGTGATGTCATTAACAAGAAAAGACTACAGAATGGGAGTGGATTTCATGGCAATGTTTGATTCATATATAAGCTGCTCTTTTCAAAGTCATCACCTTCTGATTGACTTGGATAACTAACACAAGTTAAAGGAAAATAATGTGAACTGATCGTCCTTTAAGTTTCATGTTATAATAACTCCTGTTTTGTGAGCTGTGTTTACACTAACAAGAAAGTGTAAACAGATTCTACTACAAGCTATAGGTAGTCTTAAGTAAAAATTGCAAACTGCATTTCTTTTCCTCACTTCTCTTATACTACACATTTTTCTCTCAAATTAAAAAAAAAAAAAAATCCCACCTAGTCATGAAAACTTAAATGCATATAGCTGAAACAAGGTAAACTTAAAGATTTATACACTGCATGATACCAACTTTCTGGAAAAAGTCAAAACAATGAAGATAGTAAAAAGATCAGTAGTTGCCCAGAGTTAGCAGGAAGTGACGAGTGTGAGGTGAAGAGGGCAGGGGCAATGAATAGGCAAAGCACCAAGGATTCTTAGGGTAGTGACACTAATCTCTTTGATACTATAATCGTGGGTACATATCCTTATACATTTGTTGAACCCATAAAAAGTACATCCTTATATACACTATGGGCTTTGGTTGATAATGATATATCAATGTAGGTTGATAATAAATCTATCAGACATATGTGGAATGATGATAGTGGGAAAGTTGTGTGGGTCAGGTGTGGGTCAGATGTGTGATATATGAAAAATGTATCTTTTTCTCATTTTGCTGTGAACCTAAAACTACTCTAGTTTTTTTTTTTTTTTAATTAATGCTTAGGTCTACAAAGTCTCACTTGTATTATATATTTTTTAGAAGCAATTATATTGTACTAGAAGGTGAAGAACTTGATGAGACACTCAGGAATGTCTGAATTCTGCTTTTCCTAGCAAACTCTCTTTTGATTTTCACTTCTTAAGTGAATATATAACCACAAAATTGGAGAAGGGAAGATAATGTCAATTAATTTTGACTTCAAATAACAATTTAAGACTCCTATAATTCCAGTCACAACACAATAAACTGAAGTATCAAAACAATTTCCATTCCTGCCCATGCTATAGGAGCTTATCACTTCTCTGGTAGGAAAGTCCACACGGAATTCTGGATCACCTATAAGAAATAGGTACACATGACAGCATTAAGTCATTAAATCACAAGCTAATAATCCTCTGAAATTACGTTTGCCTCTGGCTTTATACTCAATTATAAAACTTATGTAAAAAGTGTTATCACTTAAAGAGAGAGTTAACCAAGTTCATTAGGCCTTCGACTAACTGAATTAATCTATTTTTTCTTTATATAATCTCTTTGACAGTTCATTTTTTCTGTAAATTACTAAGCATGATTTCCTCTGGGTGTTATTTCAAAGAGAAACTTCTGGGAGAGAAGAGGTAGTCTTAAATCTTAAAGACCTAATAGAGAAAATTATAGTATGACTTCAGTTTCTTTTAGGAGCAAGTTATTTCTCAGTTCTTTCCAGAATCATGCACTAATAGATGTTCACTTATACGAGTATATGAAATAATTTTAAATGTAAAACTAATAAATCTACAATTGCTGTTCAAAATTTTCAATTAAAGAAGGTGTGATGTTTTCAAGGAATACTGTTAAAGGTGATTGGAGCAAGAATTTAGAAGAGTCCTATTATTAGCCTCTTACACTGGTATGGTTCAGTTACTATAATTAATAAGCCCATGTTGATACACAATCATTAAAGCTTATACTTTATTCATATTTCCTTAGTTTTTACTTAGTGTTCTTTTCTATTCCAGGGTCCCATCCATGATACCACATTACATTGGTCAGTGTATCACTTTAGGTTCATCTTGTTTATGACTGTTTCTCACACTTTACTTGCTTTGACAATTTTGAGGATTACTGGTCACATATTTTGTAGAATGTCCCTTAGATGAGATTTGTCTGATGTGTTTCACATGATTAAACCAGTGTTATGTATTTTTGGAAGAAAGACTATAGAGATGAGATGCAATTCTCATCAAATCATTCAAACAGATTTTTAAGATTTATCCAAGTTGAATATGTGCAATGATCTAATTCATATATTTTGAAAATGATCAGTTTCAGTGTTCTAAAATGCAGTTATTCAGTGTTGGATAGTAAGATCACTTCTAATATATCAAAAAGATAACCTTATAATATCTCCTCATGAACAGGCGTGAAACTTCTCTAACAAATATATGTAAAAATAGAATTTGCTGGACCATAGATTATTGATACCTTTTCTATACAGAGTAGTGGTTGTATAAACTTATAATTCATAAAACAGCAATCTATGAAGATATACTTTGCTCACCATACTTGCCATCATTTGGTCTTACAAGATTTTTAAATTATTTACACACAGATGAATGTGACAAAATATTTCATATTTCACTTACATTTTCATTATTAGTATTTTTTGTAAACTCAATGACTAATTGGTTCTCTTGTTTTATTAATCACTCTTTAAATCCTTTGACTATCTATTCTGTTGTTTTGTTATCTTTTTTATTTGTATCTTCTATTTTTCAATTTTTTAACTTTTTAAAATTTTATTAATGAAAAACTGCATCTTAACATTGTATATGTTTAAGGAATGCATTATTATTATCTGTATATAATGAATTAAGTTTTTCATCAATCTTCTAATTCCATCCTTCATCATGTAATTGACCTCATTTACTTCATTTGCCTACCTCCCAGCTCCATCTCAGATTAAATTTACCACCACCAATTCAATTCTATCCTTTACCATGTATCTTTCATGCTACTTTAAGTTTCTACTTAGCATTTTCTACACACTAAGTACAATTCATTGTTCCCTTGTGTTGTAAGTACCTTCTCCCCATCTGTGATTACTCTTTTTATTACCATTTCTTGAGACACAAAAATATTTTTGGTTAATGTATCTATTTCTCTATTTTTTGTGTACTTTGCCTCATTTAAGCAATTTTTATGTTAAGATGATAAAATTACTCCTTAGTTTTCTTAAATTTTTGCTTTTCAGTAATGTTTTAATTACTTGGAAATGTATTTTTCTATAATGAGACATCAATCTAGTAATTTTCTTTTTTCAATGCTTAAATGTCAACATATATAGGTCTACTTTGGGGAAGAAGTTTGGATTAATGTGCTTAGCTTATGCACATCAGCTGTTGAATGCAGGCAACACCTGTCTCATTTGTTTTCCTAGTGTTATGGAATTAGTGAAAGGATGGGGTTAAATCTGATAGCAGCTGCATCACTGTCACAATCTTAGGTACCTGAATGGTTGCTTTAGGTTTTTGTTTTCTTAAAATATCTATATCCATGGCCTTTCTTCCAAGATATTTTGTTAAATTGACAACACTTTTTGTTATTGGTAACTTTAGCTTATTGTTAAACATAGTTTTTATCTTCCATTAAAATATCTACCCAAAGTCAAATTAATGCATATCAAACATATTTCTCTAATTTTAAAGTTAGAAATATTTTTACTATTTCAGCACTGAGAATAATCAATTAGTTTCCTTGTGAATATTTGAAATTTCTTCCTATTCTTAGAAATTTTATCTGTTCATAGAAACTAGGATGCTTACTTACTGAATTAAAATGTGTCAGTTGATGGGTTTGGTGTTCATTGAACTATTATTAACACTTTTTGAACATTTTCATAACAAAAAGTTGGAAAAAATTACCCTTATATTTGCAGTCATCAACTTTCTTTAAATTACAGACTTAAGCACTAATCAATATCTTTGTCTTTCCAAACAAAGAGATAGCTGTAGAAAGTCTTAACTCCAATTACTCGTCTCAGCTTCATATTCATAGCTGACTAGTGTTAGTTCAAACAGATTTTGTCATTATTATTATTGTCGTTGTTTGAGCCAAACCACTTTTATTTAGATACATCGACATGTTTGTGAGTTTCATAGTTCGCCATAGTTTGTCATATGTTTTCTTCTTCTGTGATTATAGTAAGTTTATAGTATATTTAGTAGGTTTTAATGAGGATCAGCTACTGGTAAGATCAGTTTTATTTTTATCTGAACATTTATTTCACACTAACTTCCTAATGGAATCTAAGTTGGGATAGCAGTCTAGTTTATAGATGATTTTCCTTCAACATTAAAGATTATTTGTTTGTTTATTTGGCTTCTATCATTTAAGAAATTTAATCCCACAAAAAGTTTCCTTTTTTCAGGTATTCCTTGTAATTTAGTTGTTTTTTAAATCTTTCTTCTGCCTTTGATTTTTAACATTTTACTATTAAATACCCATATTAGTTTTTATTCCCTTATTTCATTACTCTGTAAATTGAAATCTGAAGATACTGAGTCTGAAATATTCTCTTGTTTACAGTGCTTAAACTGATTTGTCAGTGTATATTGCATCTTATATTCAATTAATATTTTACAATCCTAGATAGTTCTATGTAGCCCTGACATAAATCTTTTTCTACAATTATGTGAACTAAATCATAATATTTACAAGAGTATAAAGTATTGATTACAGTAAAAATACTAATCAATATTCCTACAAGTTTAGAAATAGAAACCTTTCATTACATTTCAAGTGCTGTACAAGCCCCTTCCTGATCTCATTTCTCATACATTTATCCCCATAGGTTATCCTATCTTCATTTATATTTTAACTTTTAAATATATGAAATTATTTTAAATGTGATCTTCAACTATTTACCTGTACCTTCAATATTTCTTGTTTTGCAGATTCATATATTTTGTTACATATAGCTTAATTATTTTATTTTTACTATTACATTTCATTTACACGTCAACAGAGAATTGAGATATTTATCTCTTGGGGTTTATATGAAGAAGGCTTATGAGTATCCTTACATATGTTTCCTAGTTCCTAGATATAAGAGTATTTCTAGGGTGTCTAAATAGCAGAATTCTAGGCCACAGAAATGCTTATCTTTTAATTTATCAGATATTATTAAGTTGCTTTCCATTGTACTTATAATAATATGCTCACCAATCTTTATTTTACGAGCAGCCCCATTAATACATATTTTCACCAACACTAGATATTTTTAGATTTTTGCACCATTGGCAGATATATATTTACCAAGGTATATCTCCTTGTTATTTCAGTGTTTGCCTTCCTAATTTATAGTGACATTTAATATATTTTCATATCTTTGTGTCATTTTTTTTAATCAATGAGATCTTCACTTATTACAAACGTACATTTACTTTATCAGTTGACGAAACTAGTTCACATTCTCCAGTGAGGAAAAACTGAGGTTGTATTTCTTCAAAGCTCCTTTAACCTTTCGTAAAATTATGAGAAAAAATTTTACATATCTATTGTGTGAAATATCCCAGTTCACACTTCTCTCACTTGTTAAGCATTACACTCATCTGAATAAAGTGTAATTTAATATTCCTTGAATAATTTTAGCTTTTCTCTGCTTAAAATACACTCATGAAGAGGCTTGCCTCAAACAGATAGCACAAATTATAAATCAATGTGAAGTCTCCTGCATAAAATTTTGATGACTAAAACTAAAATAGCATAGCATAAATACATATATCCATGACCTAAATTAGGTTGTTACAGAATCCTGTATATTGTTCAGAGAACAAATAATGAATATACTTATTAACACCTACTTGAATATTATTGTTTTTTAATGCAAAAGTTCTATATCTAACTTATTTTATTTCTAGTTTCCAGAAGTTCTCTTGATTTGTATTTTATTCCTCCAACCTCCTCTAGCTGTTTCAAATTAGGATCTAGTCAAAGGCAAGATAATGTAAGTCTAGACAGTATGTACATGTGTTGCTATTTGTGGGAATTAATTACCACTTTACTAAAAAATATCTTTCTAAGACATGATAAATAATGCTTTGTTTTGAAACATAGTTAAATTTTCACCAGTCTTTAATTCAGGCACTTTTCTACTAGGGGTTTTTCTAATTAGGTATATCACAGTGTAGGCACTGAATATCTGTTCTCCACCTTAGAAGATCTACTTGTTCCTTAATCATTCTTTGTTTGTCATTGACTCACTGATCATCTTTTTACCTTCATTCCATTCCATTCCATATTTAAATCTTCTGCTGTTGAATCATTATGGCTTTGTTTCTAGGTTTTATATTTTTCAAGTTCATAACTTAGATTTAGTATTTCCATATGCCACATACTCAGC
This sequence comes from Solenodon paradoxus, assembly GCA_004363575.1. Classification (NCBI taxonomy): domain Eukaryota; kingdom Metazoa; phylum Chordata; class Mammalia; order Eulipotyphla; family Solenodontidae; genus Solenodon; species Solenodon paradoxus. The sequence continues at coordinate 1,411,537 of RJWH01000122.1, forward strand.
TTCAACACACTTTGTAAATTGCTGCTATATTCCTTTAAAAAACAAGGTATGTCTCTCAGTACTTCACTTCAAATAAATAATAGATTGTATAGATCATTTAATTCCAGAAAAAAGAATTATTAAGGTTTGTATGTTACCTGAAATATACCACTCTAGCCTCCATCATTACTTGTTACTTCCTATTACAGATTGTCAAGTATCTTCCTGGACTATGATAGCCTAGAATTTTGTATTTTTTTATATCCACTTACATATGGCCCACATCAAAGTAAAAAATGTTTTATAAACATGAGCATATAAACATAAATGATCACAATGGATAAAATATACATTCAATATACTAAGCAAAATATCCACTTTAAGCTTATCATATCCCCATAACTTGTCTATCAGTAAATTATTTTCTTGGAAGAAATACCTATAAAAAACATTAATGTTGCTGACTATTCTTATTGCCAACACAAGACTGTTCATATGTGATTTATAAAATAAGATAGTAGGTTGGGAAATGCTAAAATAAATTAAAGACGAAGTCATCATACTCTCATACATATACTATCTTAAAAAGAGCTACAAAACAAATATTAAAAACTTTCTATAGTCTTACATTTCATATGGAAAAATTGTTTTTAGTTAGATTTAGTTAGTTTAAAAGAAAGCAAAGAACATTCAAAAAATGAACATCTGTCTAGAGAAGACACACAGATGACTTACAGACATATATAATACTACTCTACATCACTCACTATTAGGGAAATAAAAACTACATTGCCATATTACCTCAGATCTATGAGAACTAGAAATACAAACTAGAAACAACAAACGTTGCTGAGATTGTGGAGAAAAAGCAACTCTCACATTATTGGTAGTAATAAAAATTATTCTTTGGTATATACATATATATAGTATAATATATATCTCATATGTATCTCACATATATATATAATTATTTGATAAACAGTATGGAGATTCCTTAAAAAAATAAAAATGGAACAGCCATTCAATCTAGCAACCCCACATCTAGGCATATCCCCAAAGAATATGAAAACATTAATCAGAAAAAAAAAAATACACACACACATCCCTATGTTCACAGTAGCACAAATCATAATTGACAAGACATGGAAACAACCTCAATAACCATCAACATATGACTGAACAAAGAAGCTATGGTATATGTACTCAATGGGATTCTATGCAGATATTAAAAAAAGATGAAATTATTAATTTTGCAAAAACCTGGATGGAACTGGAGGTGATTATGCTAAGCAATATTTGCCAGATATAGAAAAAGGAGCACAGGATGGCTTCACTCATATGTGTAATATAAAAGAATTAATAAAAAGAATGTATAAAACACAATTGAATTCGCAGGACTTAAGACTTTGGTTACCAGAGTGGTAGGAGTGAGAAATGAAAAAAAGAATGGAAATAATACAGTGGTGGTGATGGGCATTAGAACGCTGGTGATGCATGTGGTGTGATATGCTCAGACTGAAATGTTGCAAATTCAATATTTAAATAGTATATAACAATTTTAATAAAATAAATAAAATAATTTTTAAAAAGAATCCTTCCCCTGTACTTATATTTTCTTTTTCTTTTAAATATTACATTCCTTTGCCCTGTTAAAAGTAGTTATAACATTGAAATGCCTATGTGTAAAATAAGCAGACTTAATTATCTTTTCTTATAATATGCATTCATTAATTACTTAGATTTATTTTCACAAAAAATTGATTTTTAAGTGATGAATAAAAAAGAAAAATTCAGTCTGTTTTACAAAATACCTTCTTTTTATTCATATTATAATGGAACCTCTTTAATCTATCATATGTATACTGAAAATAATATTTTTATCACTTATTATGTTATCATGCCAAATGATAAGAATCAGATCAATAAAAAACAAATTTAGTAGGGTAAAAATTTTTTTTAAATTTTCTTCTAATATATTTAGCAGGATTTTATTCAACAAGAGTAATTCTCATACATCCAAAAGACTGCACACTAAAAAGTCCACTTAGAAAATAAATAATGTTATATATTTTACCAATAATAACAGAATCATGATTGCAGACACACAATTGTCTCTAGAGAAGCAACAACAACAGCATTCAGCCCATCACCATTATTATATTCCTCTTCCTTAATTTACCCAAATGTGATACTGAGCAGCCCTGGGCAGCTATGGCCTGTCTTGTCTAAACACATTGGTGAGGTTTCTGACATACTTACCTGTGCCAGCTCCTCTCAAGCTCAGTTCACTCCTTAGACAGATGAGAAATTCCTTAGGAATCAGTGTTTATCTTAACCTCTGAGAGCTGTCAGCCAGGACAGGGCCAGAAGTCTCTACAAAGATCTGTAAGAGAGAGCCAGGCAATTGTGAAAAGTCCTTCCCCATATAATCTTATTTTTCAGACTTGTTTTGCCAAGTTGTAAATTCCAAAAGGAATCATCAAAGTGAATAATACTATTAACTTTACTATTTCTTAGAACTCTCAAAATCATCTTAATTCTCTTAAATCAACTGTTTTATTTCTTTTTAACATAATTTCTCTAAATATAAATTCTATGCTGGGTACCTATCTTTCCATATACATGATCATAACTTTGTAAGACTTTCATGAGTTTTTCCTGGGCTTTTCTTAAATTTTTCTGGGCTTAAACTGCATCATTCAAACTTCAAGCGATTTGTTAGCCACTGAGCACAGCTAATGCATTTGTCAGCTGCAACAGGACCAGTGATCTGAACATTCTCTTTCATCTTTCAATGATTTCTGCTTCACAGTTGCCTTCTTTTAGATCCCACAGGCTTGATGGAAAATATTCTGGTGTAAGCACGACATGAACCAACTCTGGTTTGTTTCAGGGAAAGTTTGGGTTGCTATCACTGTCCTTTTGCAGCACTTGACTAAAGTGTCCAGTTATCTTCCTTTATCACAATCTGGGGATACACCCAGGCATTATAAAGATAACAGATAATAGTAGATATTAAGTCTTAGCAGGTGGCCTTTCAGGAGTCTCTCAGCAATATACCCCCTCTACTTCCAGAACCCTGAAAGCTTCAATTGAAGCTTATCCTTCTTCCTGAAGCATTTGAGAAAAGTTGTAGATAGCATTGCCCTTTATCTCTAAAAACTTTACTTTGTCATGCCTAAGAGCAACAGCACTCTCGTACATTGACCATTTCCTTTATTAGCAAATTAAGGAAATTGTACATTGAAAAATAATATCTAATATAGCTTCTTCATTCTGTTTTTATAGATATTCCAATATCTATGATATTTTCCCCAGAACTCAGTTTGGGTCCTTGTGTTACCTTCAGCCACCATGTCATTTTACTTTTCCAATGAGAAGAATCATACAACCAATCTTTACAACTATAATATTTCTGAACAACAGGTCTGCTGTTTTGTAGGAGTAGAAACTTGTATTATTTTCTTTACTCTAATTGCTATTGATATCCTATATTAGCCATTGGCATTGGTAAATTACCCCTCCCTATTTAAGATAATTACAAAAACCTTTCCCTTCTTCCCTAGCCACATCAATATCAATAACTGATGAAAACTGGTGAGGGTGAATGTTGCTCCATAATATAGATTTAGCATAGTTCCAGACTGCTTTTCAAATAAGCACTAGAGTATTAGATTGAACTGAGTGTTATCACCAGATTTTCCAACCTGATTATGTATACATTTTCTTTGCCTTCTGGTAAGAATTTACAGGCAGGAAGTATTAGTCTCTAATTCTATACATCTATAACTTCTTTGAGATTCTTAGGCATTCTATCTCAGTCACAGAATCTTGGTTTCATATGAGGGCACTAATCATCTGAAAGACTGGACTTTCTAGCATTTCACCTAACTCTGTTTTTTGAAATTTACTTATCATTCAAGCAACATCTTCCTTTGCCCTAACCATTGTCCAAAACCATTTCACCAGGCACTGGAAATTTTTTTTGAAAATACAACAATAAGCACATTTTCTTCACTAAGAGTGGAAACAAATCCTTCAAGAAAATTCCATGAAGTTACATTTACATGTCAATCAGTAAAGAATTTTGACACTGAATAGGGATCCACCATTAAATTCTGTAGGCTGAATGTTAATTTCTTTTCCCCCTGTCCTCTAGTGAAGAGGATTTAAAGTGGACCGTGTGATGTTGATGTGTCGGGGGAGCAGGTTTAGGATCATATATGATTCTTCACTCTAGATCTAAGGGCTCAAAAAGAACTAATGGCCAGGCATAAAAACCCAAGAATTTGCTTGAGTCATAATTGAGCTAGAACAATGGAACTACACACATTCCCAAGATATCTGGTTTGTTTGCACAGGTTTTATATTTCAGAGCAGTTTTAGGTTTATATATTTGGTTTAAATGATGTCTCCAACCTTCATTCATAACTAATAGGCATCATTAAAGCCAACATTTCAAGACAAGCTTAACTCTTTTTCATGATAATTCATTTTTTGAAAATGATAAAACAATGCAAAAAGAGAAGAAATGCTTGTTTCTCCTCTAGGGTTACAATTATACCCTCAGTGAAACTTAAGTGGCACTAGATTTACAAGTTAACAAAATTTGTATCTTGGCACATATTTAAGAGGATATTGTCCCATATTCTACAGAAATAGGTGCCAAGCATTTTCTTCCCACACTGCCACCACTCCTCTGGGTGTAAAGTCAATCTATCCTTTATTATATATTCTTACAAATGTCATGAGCAATTAGAAACAGGATATTTCACATGAGGGCTAGCCAAGTATTTGGGCATGAGTGATTGTTTTACTGATGATGTAATGGTGACTTCTTCTGAACTCACACCCCACAAAACTTAGATTGAATCTATGACAATTGATGACATATGGTCAGTAGGTATTAGCCTAGCTTTCATATATTTCCCCAGTTCAGATAGTCTAAGGGACAGTGTTTTAAGCTAATCTTCTCATCTTTCAAATGCCCCCTATACCCCATCTCTTATCTCTAGCTCCTCTTTCCAGGTCATGTTCTCATCACTCCTCTTTTTTTCCATGTTGCAGTCCAAATAATTCTCCATTTATATCTTTTATCTACCAGGTAAGTGGGTGAAGCATCTTCATTTTCTTCCTAATTTGACTATCTATAAAATCTTATTTCCTTCTTTCTTCACCTGTCTTTTTAATACAGAGACCTCATGTTTTTTTTAAGAAAATGAGGACTTTTGTTTTTATTCTTTTTTACTCTATCCATAATGGTGTCACTTTTCCCTTGGCCAACATGAATGCCTCTGAATAACTTGAAGAAAGATCATATGTAATAAAATAAGAAAAAATGCAAAGGATAACATCGTAACATATTATCTTTCTATATAAGAATCTCAGTGAAGTTTGATGCCAAAGGATTTTATTGTTGGCTTTAATGAGAAGATTGAAAGAATGCAGTGTTGACTGGGAGAATTCAATTTTTAAATCCTTAGAAAACTGACAGTATCTTTCTTTAAAGAAACGAAAGTATCTACTTCAGGGAAATGAATAAATACAGAATTACAGAGATTGAGTTCTTGGTACTCACCAACACAACAAGATGGATAATTTATCAACTGTTTAGAAATATATTTCTGGAATTTGGGAGAGATGTTGACCTGACTTGTATTTGGAACAAATCCACAAAGAGATAATGAATATAGAAAATGTAGTAGATATTATATCATATTAATGATGTTGGAAAGAAAAGAAGATAAAGCCAAAGTAGAATCCTGGGACTATCTACATATAGGTCTTGGGAGAGAAGCAAAACAAAACTATGAAAACACAAATGAGAAAAAAGGCATGATGAGAGAAATAAAAAGATTTATAAGAACAACAACTATGTCAACAAAGGAGCATTCTTCAAAGAGGAGAAGGTGTAAAACATCACAGGAACTGAGTTCAAAGCGTTGGAGGGCTGGAACCAAAGAACACTATTAGGGGAAATTAGTATTCTTAATTGAGTTTGTTGCAGTGGCCAACAGGAGATAAAAAGAAAGCTGAGTAGGGATAAGAAAATTCAAGAGGCAAGTAAAGATTACTCAGTTGTGCCTTTTGACTTTGAAAGGAAGGAGCGTTTTTAATGATTACATTAGAAAGTAGAAAGTTTGATGAAAACCATTGTGATATAGGAGCTAACTAAACCTTCATGAAAAATAGTAAGAAAACATCCAAAAAAGATGATATCTGAAGATCCTGGAAGAAGTGTGATCATTAATAAATTAAGAGAGCATAGGCGTTTCAGCACACTTTTAGATATTTTCACCTTAGAAAAAACTAGAAAATATGTAGTAAAACATCTCACATTGGTTGACTTGAATGTCTACAGTATAGGAAACGAGACTCACTGACTGCTTTAGCAAGGACAGAGCATAATTAGAGGAAATAAAAGTGATCTGAAACACTCATTTGGTAATTTAATAGATCATCAAAATTGAGGATACTTAGATGGTGATTCGATACATATGCAATGAACCCCAAATAGTATATAATATAGAATATAGAGATGTTCAAGTTTTGATTTTGGAAAATAAGTGAAGAAATAACAGATTCTTAAGGTTCAAACAATGCCATTGTTGAAGTAACTGGTCTTAATAAAAGCATGTGATTCTGGAAAGGCTCTAAAAGTTTAGTGAAAAGAGACTGAATTAGACTCATACTGGCAAAATACGATTCAAGATAATGGAGGGAGTAAGCAATGTGAAAATAAGGAGGCATTAATTATGGGGCAGAGATACAGATGGATAGTCAAAGCCGTTTTGTTGTTCAGTCAATGATCTGGAAGTGGAGATGGTTCAATCAAAGTATACTGAATGCACGTAAATAAATGAACACAGAAATAGAAAATATCTTAGTTTTGTCATTCAAGATAATTAAGTTTTATTTGAACAGTTAAGGGAATTTTTTTTCTTTTTGAAAGGAGATATACACTGGAACTTGCTTATATATAAAACCGCACTCCTTGGAATGGGAGAGAAAGTAAGAGGAGGCTGGCAAAGCAGAGAGTTCTGAAAGAATGATCAAAAGAATAAGAGATGCAAATGATTTAGAAAAACACTAAATCAATATGTTAATAAGTAGACTATTGTAAAAATGAACTATGCAAAATTATGTTATTGGAAGAATTTTTAAATATAATAATTTCCACTGTTCCATTTGGCATGCTAGCATGATAAAATGGACTATAAAATCTAACTCACTTTAATTTGGTTTTTCATCAAAAACACCAAACAGTTTACTCAAAGTTAGACATATGTTGACAAACAGCATATATTTGGAACTTAGCAAAAATTATTTTATTAAAAATTATTACCAATTTTTTAGATAAGATTTATGATGTAGAAATATTTCTTCCTCTGAATGTTCTTAACAGGTATGAAAATTATTTTATATGATTTTTATTAAACCAAAGTATTCAATTGTTAGAATACATTTTCAAAATTGACAATTAATCAAGATACTTTTTAATGAAACAGCAGTACAAGTATATTTTGAACAGTGCTAGGTGTAATCTGAAAATGAAATGAGAGTTAGCAAAATTTTTCTAAGACAAAAGTATTCATAAAAACTAATGTGGATTTTAAAGATGCTTTAATTTTAAGATTCTATGTGATCTCAAGATATCTAAAATATGGTGACCCATAATTTACTTTTATTAAACATAGAAAGGTTCTGTTTCATAAGTGAACATCTTTTCTTGAATAGTTAATAACACTTAGGTAAGAAAAGAAGTAAAAAAATGGAAATAAGAAACAATTTTCAAAGCAAAGTTGATAAATTGAAGTTTTATTTTATTTAAGAAGTAAATGGAATAAAAATGAAAAACCACTGAAATCCAGGGGTTCTTTTTTATGGGAATCTTATAGAGTAGTCTAGTGGTCAAATGTTGTGCTAGGTAAGACTGGAAGACTCAATTGTCTTCTAAGATTATCCATATTGTTAACCAATAGATCACAAGACACTGGCTAGGTTTAGTTTGCTGCTTTCTGCTACTTAAACAAGAACAATGATTTGCAAATTACACATATGACTTCAATCACTTCATTCTTAAAATTCTCATATCTCCACTTTAGAAAAAATGACAGTTATTAAGATTGGGTAAAAAAGCAGTAAGAAAAATAGAGGAGGTAAAATTAAATATCATAAGGACAAAGGATCACTAGAACCTTTTAAAAGACCATTTTATGAGTGGTCCAAGAATAGAAAAGATTGTATGAAGAAAGATTAGAATTTCAATTCTATAGCCTAGAACTCATCACTATAGTTTATCTGATGAGATTTCCAGATCTTACATTGAAAGTAAATATTAGAATACTGTGTACCAGTAGATTTTTGTTAAACTTACCTTCATGTTCATCCTCACCTTCTCCTTAGTTGATGACAAACACCTGGGCAAAAAAATGAAACAAATGCCATTATTAAGAAACATGACATTTAGTGCATGAAAATATCTGAACTATTGTGCTTCTTTCACTATTTTCATCTGGACATGTTAAAAATATTTAGCCACAATTTGGAAGTATGCAATATACATATTGACCGCTGAGTGATAAATTATAAGAAAAAACAAAAACCATGTATCAATCAGTATGACATACCCGTCAAAAGCTCAAGGGTATCTAAGAAAGAAGTCATAGTTTTACATGAAAACATGCTGGTTTAATTATACAATTTATAAAAAAAGTCCAGTACAATATTGTAAATATAACCAGTTTCATGCATTATAATAATAAATATTAGACTAATGATTTTGTCTCAAAACCAAATTGGTTAGTTTGAAATTAATGAGAGAAGCAAAAGCAATCTTTTAATCTATACATTATTTGATATATACATATTTATATATTGCCTATATTATATTTTTTATTTTATCTTTCTGCATGTGATTTGTCCCAGGAAAATATATTATTGATCACTAACAAAACACTTTAGTATTGTTGTACAGGGAAACTGAAAAATGATTGCATTTATAAATAATGTAGTCTTATATTTAAAATTTCTTCTCAATGAAATCATAAACAGAACTCTATAAAATTCATAATCTTTGTTTTCTACTAAACAATGGACTACATTACATATATATTCTTACAAACATATATTACATATGTTTCAAATTAAATGTCATTTAAATGGACAATGTTTCAAAGAACAGTGATGTGAATATTTTTTATTTTGTTCAAACATTTTCAGTCCTAATCCTTATACTTCATAGATAGAACATTTATAATCTTTAAAGGAATATTTTCCAACATGCTAATAATCACTTTGTAACAGAGATATAAATATAAAGGATAGTCAACTAATTCAATGTCATTTTTCAAAAATAACTGTAGAAAAGGATCTCAATTATTGCTTTTACAATTCTATTTTACTTTTATTTGAACAAGCACAAAGGCCATTGTACTAAATGCACACACCTTATAAGCACCCACAAGATTTTTTCATTTGCCGTCACTTACCCACTGATGTCTAGATAAATCTTTATAATACCATAATTTTCTATAATATAGTCAATAAAGATACATGGCATGTACTTGAAAATATCTGCTTTTGTTTGACTATATACCAAAAAGCAGCCCTTGTTTACTTTCACTTTAAACAATACTAATTAATTTGATGTAACTCTTTGGCTTGTGATGTAAAGACTTTTCTTGAATATGAACAAAAAATCAGTATCTTCCACAACCACAAAAGTTGAAGAAATATTAGGTATTATTTACAGTTTTACTCTAAATTTAAGACAAAAAGGTCTCCTAGTATACAATGAGTATGTTATTTAATAAGAATGTGAACTAGTTTTATAAAAATATGGATACTGAGTTCTCTCTGGAATTAAGCTGAAAAAGCTCCAAGTTATTACAATATTCATCAGCAGCTGGAGTTGCTAGATCAATTAGTCAGATCTAAGAAAATAAGGGAATAGTTATATCTCAGATATATTTTTTTCTGAAATTGAACTCTGAAGCCTGCATTCCTACCACCCGCTTCCCTCAAAAAAAATTTTTAATGTTTAATAAACTGTCACATAAATTCAAACTGGTAAAGAATATTTACAGTACAGATAGTGAATAAAACATATGAAAGCCACGGAATTTTAATGCTGTAGGGTGATGTATTAGTAATACATTTCAGAGAAATATAAAAATTTTAAGGGGAGGACCTAAAGGATTTTGACAATTTAATGATTAATTAGTTAAAAAGAAAGCATAATGGTAATTTAAGAAATGTTTCTCATTTCTAATTCAAAACTAGTACAATGTGGAAGTTTCATAATCCTTTTTGTGTAGTTTCCTATTTGCATTCTATTTGTATAGCATAGTAAGTAAAACTTTCAAGTATAAACTTTTGAATATATTTAATATAATTTTTAAGAAATTATGTTGGTAAAATATAAAATCCATTTTTTAAAAAATGCACACTAACAATAAAGGTTTTAAAAATGTCAATGTAATCTAGTAAAATTAAAGACAATCTATACTTAGAAATAAATACTGATGTATCATACATTCATTGTTGATCATTCTTTTTACCTTTAAAAAAGTAATCTTAATTTTTATATATTTTTTAAAATTTCACAATGATTATTATAACTTAATGGTTATATCTTCTAGATTTGATTAAATGTAATATCATTAAGCAAATTGCTTTAAATGGATATTTCATAACAGGCCTATGTGTTATATGTATGTGTTACTGAATAGATCAGACTTTCAGATACTCTTAAATTCTACCCCCTTCTACGTACTTATCCTAGCTAGTTATAAAAAATAATTTGAAAAATTGGTAAAATCATACTGTATACGCACTGGTAAACATAATTTAAAAGTTAAAAAAGATTGTTAAAAACCAAAAAATGCCCTCCATTTAACTCCTTCACTCCAGAGTATCTTTCTAAAATATATATTTACCTACTTTTCTTTATAAATATTTAATATTCATTCTTTATATTTGCCAATATACATACATATGTAAATACGCACATAAATACTTTGCTTCATATATATAATTCTGCTTGAGTATTATTTGTAAAATGATAATAATAGATTAGCTGTATTTTCGTATCAGTACATAAAGATCTCCAAAATTCATTTGAACAGTTCATTACATTGATACATTAAAATTTACATAATCATTCACTTAGAAATGGATCTTTAATTTGATTTCATGCTGAAATAAAGATCCTTGAACAAATGCATCATTGTAATTTATTAAATTATATTAGTATGACACATTTTTAGAAATAAAATTACTGGCAATTGTTGATCGTAAAAATAAATTTTTGACATGCCATGGTGGAGTAGCAGTTAGGTCCACATGCATCCCAAAGACCTGGGTTTATATCCCAGTGCCAAGAAGAACAACCAAGATGAACAAATGAAAAAGTAAATAAAATGCTGCTTCTTCCTCTCTCCTCCTAACTTCCCACCTCCCTGCTTGCCTTCATTCTTGCCTGCACCTTTCCTTTAAAATAAATAAAATAAATAAATTTCATTAATGAAGTTCGCAAATCAGATTTACTCAATCCAACATCTGAAATGCTACGCAAGTGATGTTATTTTTATAAACATAATTAAAGATAAGTAAATTTGTATGAATATTGATATTATATAGTGAATATTTATACCCCCTTCCAAAATTCAGACGCTGAAGATCTAAACACTAGAGATGGGGTCTTTATGAAATAATTTAGCTTAAAAATGAGGTCATAAGGGAGAGCCCTTGTTCCAATAGGCTTAGAGTCCTTTTTCTAAAAAAGTATCAGATGGATCTATTGCTTTATCTCCTCATGCACACAGTAAGGAAAGGTCATATAAGGACATGGGGACAAGGTCTCTGCCTATAAACCAGAAAGAGTGCCTTCACAAGAAACTAAACTGCGTAACACCCTATCTCAGATGTCTAGCCTTCAGACTACGAGGAAATAAATTTCTGATGTGGAAGCCACCCAGTCTGTGGTATTTTGTTATGGCACACCAAGCAGACAAAGACAACTGATGTCACAATTTTTCTGTCAAATGGGGAGAAAAATCACCTAAATCAAAATTGCTAGCAGTTATTCAGAAAAACCTTTAAACTTTCAGTCTGGCTAGATATAACTTGTTAATAGACAGCTCAATGAAATTTTAAGTAAAAACAATATGTTTTTATATACAGAGAAAGGGCGGAAAATGGATTCACATTTCAAGAAATGTAATTCATATCACGTTTAACTTTTTTTCTTAGAAAATATTTGTCTTCCTAGAAAAAATCCTCATACTCAAATTAAAATATTATCTATAAAAATGAAGTAATGAGAGCATTTTTCAAAACATAAGAAAGAAAACTGTAATATAAAAGAAGAATTGCTGGATATATATTTGTCTATAATAATCATTTTATTGAATGTCTATCTGAAAACAAGTTATGATTCCAGCATCTAGGTGGCATAGGAATCATTGCTATCATAACACAAGAATTTAAAAGTACATTTAATATAACTATTCATTATATTCTTATTCTTGAACATCTCCCAAATTAAAAATCATACATTAAAAGTAAGGTAGGGAAGACTTGTTATTTAAACTTTACAGATGAAGACACTTAGGCTAATGAAAATTAGGAAATGCGTCTAAGTTCTCAAAACAAGTGATTTAAAGTATAAATAGGTGAACCAAGATTTCATGAGAATCAAAGCTTAGTTCTTTCAACTACGATGTATTCTATTATTCTGTTCATACATCTGCAGATATGTGCTAAATAAACTTGAATGAATGTTCTATGTTAGCACTGTATGAGAAAATAAAAGCAGGAACACAGTGGTGTTGAGCAGAGAAGTAAATGGTTGATGTAGACAGGGTAAGAAATGTTGAGATAGAAGTCAGTCCTGGGATCATAGAAATAGGCAACTAACAGTATGGGGACAAGCAAAGAAGCTTCCCAGAGAGGGTATTGCTTGGATGAGAATTAACCAGTTCAACATGTGATCAAGAAGTCTGTAACAGTCCCTGTCAGACTTTAGTTTCCAGAAATATGGAAAATGAAGGCTAGTTTATTTCTCCAAGGCCCTCTCATTGAGAACGTGTATATAGACACATGTGCATATCTGTTAACATCATTAATATTTATAGTTAAATTAATTTCTACATTTATGATTTATTGAAATCCATTTCATAATCTAGACCAGTCACATCACAGGGTTTATTTTGCTTTTCTTTCTCTCTTTACGTTTCTTTTCATGCTTGAAACTTTCTCCTCTGATAGTGAGAAACAGGGTCCCTTATTCTTAATGCATTAATATATTTGATTCACATTCTGTATTAACCAGGGTCTCATTTCCACGGCTGTCTATTTTCTACATGGACACTAAGCTTGACGATTCTTGCAGCAGGATAAATACCATCTTCATTTCATTTAGATTTTAACATTCCATATTCATTCATCACATATGCAGATATTCTCCCATCCTCATTGGGCTCTTCAACCCTAATGCAGGCCTAAGCTCCACAGAGATATTCTCTCAGCCTCCATTTGGACTCTGATGCCTCATACCAGGCCACCCACCCACTTTATAGGTATGTCAACCTCATTTTGCTGTGGTTCTTAACTTCTTTCACCTCTCTAGGTAAATCCATACCTCACTTAACTATGCTCTAATCACTTAAAGACTAGCATTGAATTGCTCAAGAAGAAAAAGAGAAAAGACAAGGGGAAAGGGAAAAGTCAAAAAAGAATCATAAAAACTCAGCTTGCCTATTTTCCACTGGAAATTCAAGAGTACCAATTCTCAAAAAGAAAACACTACAGATTCTGTGGTTTGAAAAATATAGCCAATTTGTAATTCTGTGTTTGAAATAGGAAACAAGTATATTGTTTTCATAATACAAACTACTCAAAGGGAAGGCAGACAAAATCTTCTTGGATAAGGAGGAAAAGAAATGAGATTTTTGTATTTATCAACATGAAGCATGGGTTTCAAAATATTGCTATAGTGGATAGGTATCTTGGCTTTAGGAAATGTCTGTTTTGTTGTCTTTATTCCACTAAATATTTATTGCCATTGCAAGAGAAAGATAGCTGATACTTAAGTAATTCAACTCCAGGAAGTCTTCAATTCTTAAAAAATTCTAACTTATATAAGTAATGTCTAATATGATGAAATCTTTACAATGAAGATATTGGGGCACTGAGTGAAATAATTTTCTTGGTTTTGATTTCTTATTTTTTAAATTTACTTAAAATATTCAGACATCAGAAAGAGACTTAATGAAAAGCTACAGTGTCTCCAATACAAAAGTAGACATTATTACCAGAATAACATGGGTGAGAGAATAAATCCATGTAATAATCAGTGATATCATCCCTGCTTCTGGGACACTTGGATAAAGCTATTTCCATATATAAAAAACTGCAACAAAAGATCAACATCATAATATTCTATTTAAATTAATTTTTTAAAGAGTTTAAGAATCATATATATGTATTTGGGAGCATAATTACAAAAATTTACTTTAAGAAAATTTTCCTAAGGAAATCAAAACAACACAAATTTTATCTATAGTAATAAAAGTAGCTCTACTATATATAATTAAAAAATGGAAACCCTCTAATACCTAGAAATAATGGATTTAATAAATAATGAATGTTAAGTAGGCTATTGTATAATTTTTAAAACAGTTTGAAGCATATATTCAGAAACTGAAATACACTTTTGAGTGAAACTAAGTGCACATGAGCATGATTTTATATAAAAACAAATTTATTTAATTTAATTATTTGTTCATATAAAAAAACAGCTTTATGTCAGATTCAGAGCACTAAATTGTTTAAACAGATTAGGACAAAATCAGTATTGTTTATATTCTTACTTTGCACTAAATTTAGAAAATAGTCAAACAGATGAAAGAAGGGATTATT